>JAJOOO010013510.1:0-27994 GCA_029582685.1 Solanum piurae | reverse complement strand
GATCTACGGTCCGTCAATCCCCTCCGTAGCTCCACACTTAGAATCTTCAAAAATCAGGTACTGGAACCCTCGCAGTATCAATCTACGGATCAACAGTACGGTCCGTAGATCAATATACAGACCGTCAATGGGCACCGTGGTTCTACACTTGGTAAGATTTCCCTAATTAGTCTTCCATACCTTGCCTGCTGATCTACGGTCATCACATACGGGCCGTCGATGGACCTACGGTCCATAGATCACCTCCGTTAATGCCCTTTTTCTGCATTTCTTTCAGCTGTCCCTATACTTTCGCGCCTGAACATCTTTCCTGGAAAATATGATAAAAACACATAAAAACCAATACAAAAAGGTCCTATACACACACAACTTGTAAGTGAAATGTATTAGATATACCGTAAACTCACGGTATATCACTTAGTAGTGCTTGAACCCGTGAAACATGGAGGGTTCATCCTGAAGAACTCAAGAATCCTTGAAGTATCAGCCACTTCCTGTCTAGATCCTCTGTGTTTCCCAACATGGTTAGTCACAAGTTGACTTAACATCCTTATGGCTTCCCTGAATTCAGCATTAGTGATTTCCCCTTGAGGTTGCACTTCAGGTGCATTTGGTAACTCTTGTTCCTCAACATTACGCCTAGCAGGACGACCTCTGACAACTCTTCATGGAGGCATGATTATCTGAAAACATGCGTAAGTATGAATTAGAAGAATCTTTTTAGAGATCAAACTCTAATGCACGAAATAAGTGTGAAAGAAGTGAGAAATTTTCCTAAGTGTTATAGCCTCCTATTTATAGATGTGGCGCACTTCACACCAATAACTAGGACTCTACAGACATGGTTTCATAGACTCCCTAGGACTCTTGAACTCTGTGCTCTGATACCAAGTTTGTCACACCCCGAGCCTACACCCTGCACTTGGCTGGCACTCGAGAACTATTCATGGCCCCAAGCGAACCCTTGGCCTGGCTTAGTTACTCAGCAGAAGACTTAAACAAAAGAAATAGTCTAAAAAGAAACTTGTGAAATAACTTAGAATGTCCTTAAGTAAACATTCAAACTTAGCCAAAATGGCAACCTCAAGTATCAAAACATAAGCCAATAATAAAGTAGTGACAAATGAATTTAACTAACTGATTGTCAGTCTATGAAGCCTCTAAACAACTGATATGGATGTCGGGACAGGCCCACGACATCATAATAAATTAATAATAAAATTAAAAGAAACAAAAGGGATCCTCCGGAAGTAAGGAGGCTCACCACAAGACTCTGAGTGATCAAACTAGATCAACGAGGCACTGGATGCTGATTCTGGTTACCTGCGTCTAAATCATAATAAGATGCAGGCCAACTGGCATCAGTACATTGAATGTACGAGTATGCGAGTTGGAATGCTAAACATAACATAGGATTCAAAAAAATCTGAAAGAAACACTTACTTTGGCTCTTCTCAACTCATGAATAACTTAACTAAATATAAAGCAATATAACACATGCAATATATGAAAAGCTTTATAGAACAGTAAAATCAACTTAGTTCATTAAATAAAATGCAATAATAAACTCAACTTTAGTCATATAACAAAGTAATATAGTTTCTGTGGGAGTTTCTCTAACCGACAACCACCACTATGTGCCTAAGTGGTGATACAACGTCTTGCCCACGTTGCCAGAACTGTCCTATACTTTGCCGTCATATAGAACTCTTAACTTAGTGGATCCACTAGTCTATGCTAAAAACATCTTAAGGAGTCATCTAAAAGGTATGATCCTTTACTACCCATGATGGCTACATGGTTTATGGAGACTTGAGTTAATATGAACTCGCGTCCCCATATCGGTGCTCAATACTACTCCTAAAATATACTTAGCTCATATGCTTTAAAATCAAAACTTCTTTCTTTTGTTTGAGATAATTACTCAAAACTTTAGCTTAAAAGCTCTCTTGGAAATTTGTGTTTCCCTTTCTTGTTCAAATGTGAAAACGTTTTAAACTCTTGAAAATACTTAGTTCCTTATAGCTTTTGGAGAAATGAACTCAATTCTTTACTCTTTGCTTAACTTGAAACTTAAGTCTTAAAACAAAGTTAAACGTTTGTGAAAGACTTTTGAAAACTTTATAAGCTTGTCTTAACTTGACTCTTAACTGCACTTGACTCGGCTCTTAACCTTCCTTGAATTGAATTATGGATTCAAGGATTGAGATTTGTGATAGAAAATATCTCCTGATGTTTAGGAGTGTTTGTAGATAGCTAAACATGAGAAAAGATTAAGAAATCCTCTTGAGACAGGATTCCACGTCCTAACCGCGACACGGAGCTGACTTTAATTCACTGAGGGAGCAAGTCCGCGATGCGGACTTGCGTGCCAAAACCTGCTCGACTTTTCCTTCTTCATTTTCCAGCCCCAATTCGCCTAAACTCGACTATTGTTCTCAAATTCATTTTAGATTCAGATACCCAGCATATGTACTCAAGAACCTAACTCAAAACATATCTGAAACTCAACGTAAAGATCTCAGAAACTCCTCAATTCAGCACAATTCAAGAACGACATTCAAATTCAAGAATACTTATCAAGAATATCAACTTTCAAACTCTTTTAGGACAAATTTTGCTGAACTAAGCATGTTTGGCGCGTGGGTGAACGAACCCAATGCTATGAAAGACTCACATACCTTGTAGGATCAATTCCTTGGCAAAATCCACAACCAAAATCGATCGTTCTTGGCGAATCTTACTTTTTCTATTCTCATTTCTCTTTTTTTCTCTTTTCTCCAAGCCCTAGTGTGAAGCTTCAACTTTTCTAAACTGGTTAAAATCTAATTTCTTCCCCCCCCAATTAACTCCTAAAAACGAATTAGAATAATTAACTCCGAACAATACAGTCTGTGGTTTGACCTACGGACCGTAGGTCTTGTCATAAGTGAGGGTCAATAGCTATTTAGAGGAAAATGGCTTTTCGGTCAAATTCAAACAGTCATATCTTCTTTTTTTTAAATTAGGTGTCCCATGACCTATCAAAATAAAGATAATTGAATCATTTTTCAAACTCCACCGTGTTATTATAAAATCCAAGCTCATAGTAAAAAGTTATGCTTGTTTTTGTGAAGCCCTATTGTAACACCCCATATTCAAAAAAGGATAAATTGTTTATTTTCAAAAGTTGCAGGTGCCACCAACGTAGACCACCTACGGACCATAAGTTGCCCCACGGACCGTAGTTAGGGTCCGTGGTTGGTCACCTCAACTCTTCTAGAAATTTTCCAGATATGGCATGACCCATGACGGGACCTACAGACCGTAGGTTTCCACGGTCTGTGGTCCAGGTCCATGGATCATGACCCACAACACCCCTTTCTAATAGCCAATCTACGAATGATAGGATGGACCGTTAGTCGACCTACGATCCGTCGGTGGCCCAGATAGCTTTGAAGTTAGGGTCGTTTTGGTCTTTTCCCCTATGTGTTGGACACCTAAACTACATCGTTTAACCTTAAATTACGTAGTTTTGGTCAATTTAAGCCTAGTAACTAAATCAGAACTTACCCTGAGAGATTCATTCACCAAAATTGATCAAACTTAGAGCAACAGAGGAGAAAGGAGTCCACCAAGCCCCCTCCAAGAATGCAACAAGTTTTCTTCAGTTTCAGCTCCGAAATCAAAAGATTTCTCCGTGAAATTCATCATCATGTATGTGGGATTTCACTAGTGGATTCCTTTCATCCACTAGGTCCCTTGAATTCATTCAGATTCTTGATTCTCTATCTCTTGTTTAGACCTAGGGTTTCTAGAACTTTAGATAATTGATGTGATTTAGCTGTTATAGTATCCTTAATCAAATTATCATAGTTTCATAACATTGTGGCTTAATCCTTGCATGAAATTTAGAACGTTAGTTGTGTAGATTTCTTTAGTTCATGAATTACACTTGCTAGGTCAGTTTAAACAGATATGCATACCTCATATTTCGAATGTTTCATGATCAGTACTTAAATGTTGCATTCTCAGTTAGCATGTCAGAATATTGAGTTATTCAATATATTTCAGTTATGTTGTATTGTACACTACCCTCATAGTCCTAGAACTACGAGCCCCGGTAGGTTTATACGAGTGTTGGATTCATACCAAAGAAATAGGAAAACGAATTGCCTTACATACCTTACTTTCTGACCAATACAACTATCACGATTCAGCCTCCCTATGGTTGATCAACCGAAAGATGTCATAAAAATTAAAACGAGAAAAAAATTAGCATTACTGGTCCAACATAGACTGAAATCTTTACATTCTTCAATAGAAAGGTGAATTTTTTTGTTCAGCGATAACATCAACCATAGAAGAGAGAATTGGGGGTAATGAAAAAACAAGAGAATTGGGGGTAACAAAAAAGAGAGCATTGGGGGTAACAAAAAAAAGAGGATTGAGGGTAACGAAAAGAAAAAAGATTTTTCTAAGAAGGTCTTTTAATAGAATAGTCCAATTCAACAAAGTTATACTTCTTGGATTGGAGGAATCTATTCTTGGATACAACAATCAATTACTTATGAATTGTTGACACACACTCAACAACTAGAAAGAAGAATGAAAATATTTGTCAATTTGGAACTACGCCGGTAAAAATAATGTTTAGTAGTAATTACTTTAAAAAAAATTATACTTCTTAATTTGGAACAACCTATTAATTTTAAATTGTTGACACATAGTCAACAACTAGATAGAAGAATGGAAACACTTATCAGTTTGGAAGTATGACAATCAAAATAATGTCTAGTAGCAATTGCTTAAGAAATATTATACTTCAAGAAAGTTATAATACTTGGATTGGAGTAATATACTCTTGTATTACAACACTAAATTACTTATGACTTGTTAACACACAATTACCAATAAAAGAACTAGACATATGTAACACATCAAAAATCATGGAACTTGGAATAGAAAAAGATAAAAGGCTTCAGTTCAGTACAAGTGCATTCATACAAAAGGTTGTACAACCCGTAGAGGGTGTCACGGTCTGTACCACCAACAGTGGTGAAGGTTTTGTTACGAAGGGTTTCAGGGGTCGTTTGGAGTTGCACAAGCAGAGGACCAAGTCGTGAAGCTTTGCACGGATCGTGAAGCTATTCATGAAAGGGAATTCATCAGTTTTAAGTTTTGGGTAAACTTCAAATAATCATATCCCACAGCACATCATGATGTAGGCGGTCAATTTCCTATCAAACTAACGGTCTTTGAGTCCTCTTTCCAACGCCAACAAGTTTGCCTCATTTTGAATTTGGAGTAAAAAGTTATGTCCATTTTACTAAAGCCCTGTTGGGCAGGTGAAATTTCACCGTCTATACGAGCCGTGAAGTGTTTCACGGACCGTGAAGCCTTAGACAGTCCGTGAAGCCTCTGCCATGAGGCACCAAGTCAGTTTTTAAGTTAGGGTCATTTTAGTATTTCCTCAAAGTGTTTGGTATCTAAACTACGTCGTTTAAACACTATTTAAAGATTTATAATACTGAATTAAGTCTTAAAAACTACCAATTTCAATTCATTCTCCTAAATTCTCTAAACTTGGCCAAATTCCTAAATTCTCTCCAAGGTTCTCTCCAAAAATCTTTTCAGTAGATCAGGGAAGAAGAAGAAGCTAGGGTTCTTCAAGTTCAAGTATACTTTCTTCATCATTGCTTAGGGCTTCAATCAAGGTATGTAGGGATTTCATCAATGGGTTCCAATCACCCATTGAGCACCCAAAGTTTCTTCAATTCTCCAATTTAATTTCCAAAAATTAATTAGGTTTTCTCTCAATTTCTCATGGGTTCTATTTGTATGAATTCAATTACTTGATTATAACATTATTTTGATGATCTGTACTTAATTATATGCTTTTCAACTAATTTCATGTGAACTCATGCATTGGTCTATGAATTTTGACTATAAACCCTAACTTACATGAATTTATGAAGAAGCTTGAACCTATGACTATAATTTTAGGAAATCATTCATATTTTCATGAAATTAATGTGTCTGACGTATGTAAGATTATAGAAGAACGTATCTATATGTTCTATGAAGCTTGGCCACAGGACATGAATGACGTTTAGATTTACCCTTAATGCTTTTGGGCTATTTTCCTAAATTAGGTCTTGATTAGTATGGTATCTGAATATGTCATCAATGATTATAGATCACGCTTTTAAAACTATTTCCACTAATAGTAGGGTTTTTTAGTATGAATTTAATGATTATGGGCCTTACAAAGCTATTATGAAAAGATCATGGATGACGAAAGGTTTTCTCAAGCATGGTCTAAGGAGCTACTCTATGATGTTTCTAGTTTGGATTAGTATCATAATTGTACTTTTCCATGGATGATAATATGAATGTGATTAATGACTATTCCGTGGATTTATACTTAGCACGGAGTGGACTAGCGGCGATTACCCATGTCCCATAAACTATGTGCCACCACAGGATGATGGTCTTAGGTAGACATTAGTCAGTGGATCCACTTTAGCTCAGACTTCATATCCTTACCTTGTCAAGTGAGGACACCCTTTTTTTGTGTGAGGCAGACATTAGATTCCATGTTATATCTCACATGGTCTATGTCAGTTAATGGTAAACTTTCCAAAAAATGAACTAAGTTAATTACTAATGTTTTATGAAGCTTCTTTATAATTTAAAAATACATTGACCGTATCAATGATTTATGATTTTTTAAATGATTTTACTATGTTTAAAATTGGTCATGCACATCATGTTTTCGATTATGTCCCCTTCTGATCACGTCTCATGTTTTATTGCATTCCCCTCATACTTAGTATATTCCATATAATAATACATACTTGTGCCTATATTGTTTCACTAATGTAGGGCTTGACGATTCTTCTCCCTCCGTTGCTAGTTGATCCTTCTGAGTTTTGGAAGATTAGTGAGTCCTCATGTTCCGAGGACCGAGACTTTTTTATTGCTTTATGTCATTTTTGTTTAAGGCTTGTATGTGATGTACGGGTTACGTCCCAATTACCTTCCTTATGATGTAGTAGATCATTTTTAAAATTTATTTAAACTTCCACTTTGCTAAATCTTTTGATGTTAAAAATATTATATTTTCTAATCTTTATTTCTATTGTCTTGTATGATGTATGCTAAGTAGTTTGTGTAGGGTCTCTCAGGGTCTTATACGCCATGTCACATATAGGGTGTACTTTGGGTTGTGACAAACTTGACATTTAAAGCACAAGTTTAGAAAAGTCTTAGGATGTCTCATAAGCCACGTCGAGTAGAGTCGTGTTCATGAGTTCAAAGCACGTCATATTTATGAATACGTAATTGTAGGATGCTTAAGAAATTTCACTTCTATCATTACTATAAATTTGTGCCATATATTTTATCTCTAAAAAAGTCCTCCTCTCGTAACCCTTGTTTATGCTTTATAGAATATGCCTCCACAAAGGAATTCTGTGTGATGGAGTGTTCATGAAAATGTGAGACAAGAGGTTCCCCAAGTGTCAATCGGTCCTTTGGCCATGCAAGTGTCTAATGATGAGTTTCAAGCCACACTTCACGCATTAGCTTAGGCTATGACGACTCAAGAAAATAGGGAGGTTGTGTCTCTTGTGAACCCAAATATGGGTACAACGACAACTAGAGTGAGGGGTTTTACTAGGATGAATCCTTCGGAATTTCTTAAGTCTAAAGTTGAGGAAGATCCTCAAGAGTTCATTGATGAGGTTTACAAGATAATCGGGAATTATGGGTGTGACTTCGGTTGAGAAGGCAGAGTTGGCCACTTATCAACTTAAGGGTGTTGCTCAAACTTGGTTTGAACAATGGAAGGAAGAGAGGGCGGTTGACGCGGATCCTCTTGATTGGGAGAAATTTAAGGTTGCTTTTCTTAATTTGTTTTGAAACACCTCGGATCCAAGAATATGAGACCTATAGTCGTAGTCCACTGTCTTTCGATGGACCCATGGTTTGTAGGTGGGGTCCCGTCTTTGGGGTCAAAGATATAGGCGTTTCTGATCCAAACTACGGCCGACCAGTACGGTCCATGGTTGGACCTATGGACTATAGGTCTGACCGTTAGTGAGGGTCGGCAGTTATTTGGAAATAAAGGATATTGGATCAACTTCAAACAGTCATATATTTTAGAACAAAATGAATTAGATGGCCTATGACCTATCAAATTAAAGATAATTGATTTCACTTTCAAACGCCACCAAGTTTGCTAAAATCCAAGCTCGGAGTAAAAATTTATGCTTGTTTAAGTAGAGCCCTGTTGGGAAGGGCCACAACCACGACCCAGCTGACAGGAAGTGGTTTAAACGACGGTCTGTTAGTCCCCTCGTGAGTGGCACTTCATCAACCTTAAGTCAGGGTTGTCTTTATCTTCCCCCCTATGTGTTGGACACTTAAACTACGTTGTTTGATGCCTAAACTACATCGTTTTACTCAATCTAAGCCTAATAACCTAGTCAGACATACCCAGAACCCTCATTCTCCAAAAAATCACACAACTTAGAGCAATAATAAGAGGAAAAGTCACCAATTTCTTCCAAGAACAAGCGGATGTGTTCTTCAAAGTGCAGCCCCAAAATCCAAAGAATTCTCCATAGATTTCGTCGCCAGGTATGTGGAATTTCTCTAGTGGGTTCCTTTCACCCATTAGGTACCTAAAATTCAGTTAGTTCTTCATATACTCATAAACTGTTAAAACCTAGGGTTTTTAGATTTTCAAGATTTATTGTGATTATGGTTCCTTTGATCTAAATAACTTGTTTCTTGATAATTTAGTATAATTCCTTGCATAGAACTCAGAACTCTAGCTTGTGTAAATTTATCCTAGTTCATGATTTATACTTGTTAGGACAGTCAGACAGAAGTTCATGCTTCAAATTTTGAATGTTATATTCACAGTAAATAAATGTTGCATTCTCAGCTAGCATGTCAGTTTTGAGTTACTCAGTATTTAGTGTATTTTAGCTTCATGAATATTCAGTTGGAATAAACTTAGCACCGAGTTGGACTAAGGTTCAGCGTACCCTCAAAATCCTAGAATTACATGCCTGCGTAGGTTTATAAGTCCCCTCTGTTAGGCATCAGTTTTAGTGATCACGCCAGAGTCATGCCTCTATACCCCTAGCAAGGCATATTGGGTCCTCTGGATGGGGCGTATACATCGAACTCCATGTTTAGCTCACGTGGTTTATGTCGGTTAATAGTAGCTCCCACAGTGAGACTCTTAGTGCATTGACCAGGTTTCAGCATTTACATCAATATACAGTTCAGCATGTTACCTTCATGATTAGTATTTGGTCATTTCATTGTTTAGTTTTTAGTAATACTTCAGTACATATTTATGTCCTTGTTTAGAATATATCATTGCTCTGTTATGCATTGTCCATCTTATATACTTTGTTCAGCTTATCATATCTATATAATGCATGATCAGTACATTCCAACTATTGACGCATACTTTGCACTACATCGTTTCATGATGTAGGTTCAGGCACTCAGCATCCAGATCACACTTAGATAGATTCATGATTCGACTTTAGCAGCTTTAATTGTACTGAGTCCTCATACTTCGAGGTTAATAGACATGTTTTCTATCTTAGTCTTTATTTCTAGTTTTCAGTTTTATTAAGGTTAGCAGGGGGCATGTCCCAACAACTCAATTCAGTAGAGAGTTTCAGACATAATAGTAGATTCAGCTCGAGTTTTTAAGTGTTGTTTTAGTCATCACTAAGCTCTTATTACTATATCATATATATTCAAACTATTTGGGTTTTTCCCTAGTTTAGATATCCACTGTCTTTAGCTTCCGCTTAGTACATGTCTTACTTAGTCATTTTCAGTATGCTTGATATATGCTAGACTCAGGGTTAGCCTGGGTCACTCATGATCCTACGTCCCGTGTTACTTCTAGGGGTAGCCTCAGGGCGTGACATGTTCTTTCCCCTTGAGATGAGGGAGGCAAAGGTACTTGAGTTCATTAACCTTCGTCAAGGGAATATGAGTGTGAAGGAGTATGCTTTGAAATTCATATAATTGTCCAAATATGCTCAAACTATGGTTGCCGATTCAAGGGCAAGTATGAGTAAGTTTGTGTCGGGTGCTTCCGACTTGGTGGTCAAAGAATGCCTAACCATCATTCTTGTTAAGGAGATGGATGTATCCCGTTTGATAGTTCATGCACAAAAATAGGAGAAGAGAAGCTTAAAGAGAAAACTAGGGAGTCAAAGAGGGAAAGAAAGGATAATCATAATTTCTCACATTCAAGGTCCGGTGGAGGTAATCGTTCCTAAGGTAATGTTTCTAGTGAGTAAATGGTACTGGAGTTTCAAAGGTGTGGAAAAATCCATAGAAGTGAGTGTTTAGCCAATACAAATGCATGTTTTGGTTGTGGATAAACGGATCATAAGATAAGAGATTTTCCTTCAATCGCTAAGAATGAGAGAGATAATCGTTGATGGGCTCAACCTTACCCTTCCTCAGGTTCAATGGTGGTTAGAAACAGAATAGGTCTTATGCACTTCGGGCTTGACAAGATCACGAGGGTTCCCCGGATGCAATGATTGGTAAGTTATGATATTTTAGCTAGTATTTATGCATTACTTGATATTAGGTGTTTCATTGGCTATTGTAGGACCCCTAATGCAACTAAGACAAGTCATTGATTCATGATGGAAAGTTGATTGTTTCTCAAAGTTAAAACCTTTGTTCAAGGTAATCCTTGCTTTCATTATTTGGTTCATTTGTAAGAGAAGAAATGTTATTAGAAATGGTGGTTCTATGTCTAAACATACTTTGATCCTAGATGTGAATAGAATGATTTTATTTTTGGCTAAAGTTAGATATACATGATTGAATGAAATACCTAATTCTTGGCCACTAATTGTTAAAAATTGGAAGAATATGCTCCTTTAAACTGCTGCAAGGTGGTGACTTGGAAACTCCATTCCTTGGGGAGTCTCAAATGTAATACTGATAGGTGTCGCCAAGAAAATCCTAGTCTTAGTGCATTGGCATTTTGTATTAGGAATGATGAAAGTGATTTGGTATATGTTGAATCACATAAAATAGGAGAAGTTTCAGCAATTGAAGCTGAAATTAAAGCAGTTAAACAAGGTATGGATTACTATGTTCAAAAAGGATGTCTACCATTAACTATAGAAATTGATTCATTGATTACAAAGAAAATCCTGGATGGGGTTTGGGAGGTTCCTTGGATTGTTGCTATGGATGTGAGAAACATAAAGTTTTCAATGCACAATAGGAATGTGGAGGTGGTTCACACTTTTAGATAAGGGAATAAACTTGCCGATTTTTTAACTAATAATGTTATTCATTTTGCAGGTATAGATACACAGAAATATTTCCACATATAGGAGTTACCACAACAAGCCCAAGCCCTCATTCAATTGGAAAAGAATCAAATCCCTAATTTGAGAATAAAAAAGATGCAAAATAGGGGATTTACCATAGATGCACAAATTACAAGTTGATACGCAGGGCTACGACAGGAACAATTACAAGGGAATAATATCAAGACAATGATACTACACTACAACAAGAAAGAAATAAAGTTACCATCAAAGCTTAGTAAAGTATTGTGTATTTTCAATTATGCTATGAGATCGATATTAGGATGCTTACCTCTCTAGATCTGAAATCATACACGGTGGTATTAGCATCGACAGATCTCATCCCGTGCAAGATTGATGATTTACAGAGAATAATGCTTTAATATTGGTATGAACTGAAATGAAAGTCCAATAGATTCCTTACAAAGAGTGATTGGTGTGTGGTCGCCTCCATCATGCAGCTTGATCCCAGCTAAGATGTTCACTCATCAAGTTGAAGAAGTCTTCTTGGGTGCTGAATCATGGCGTGTTTGACGTATAAGCAATTACACTTCGAACTTGGGTGTATTGATGATTTTAGGTGGTCTATTGGAGTCGATGCTAATGAAGGCAGACATTAGGCCGATATTCTATCAGAGAAGATGAAGCCTCATCTGGTATGATTTTGAGGAATGTTGGACAGACCAATTTTGGGAATTTTGAGAACCATTTTCCAAATTGGCTACTTACTGCCTCTTTAATTTTTTGTTTTATTTTTTTGTTGTTTCTTTCCTGTGGGCCACTTTTGGGTCTTAGACCATATATTATCTCTTTGTTTTTATTTTAATAACTTGTTCTGGACATGTGCTTCGCACGTGAGTTTCGTGAAAATATTATATAAGGTATGAGTTATATCAAATCACATTGTAATGAGTATCACAAATTTTTCAACAAAAAAATATATAATTTGAAATATATGAACTGTTAATCTATTTAAATAACTTCTTTATCTTATGTAAAATGATTAGACATTTCATGAACCTTCAAAATTTGGACAACAAAACTTGATTTGGTAATTAAAGTAATGATTAAACTTTATGTTCTTAGGTCCAAAAATGTGATATATAGTATGTAACCGTACCAAATGAGTATACAAAGATGATTAAATGGCCCCGATTTGACTGCAAAAGAAAATTTCTACATACCTTACTTTGTAGTTATCAACTATTATTCCATTCAATGACTGTTGAGAATCAGACACATTCTTAATGTTCATTTATACAAGAATTTAACTTAAATCCATCTTTAATACTTATTGTTAACTGAAGGAAATAAAAAAGTATAACAATTAATAAGATTTGATTAAATCATATAAATCCTCTATTAAATATTAATGTTTACGTTATCTATCATTTGGCAAGTCACCACCAGAGGAATTAAGATTCTTTTAAGATGATGAATGTATGTTATGTGAAGCTTTTTATAATTAAATATATATAATAAGTACTCTTTAATATAATATTTGTCATGACCCAGACCATCGTTATTGGTACCCACACTAACCCTCCGGTGGGAGAATCATTAATACTAACTAGTTAATACGAAACCAAGCATTTAAAGGTACGGAAGCAAGTTTAAATACTAAGGAAAGAAAATAGAGTTCCCATAAACTCCAAAAGTCTAACAACTAAAATATATGCGGAAGTAAATGCCTAGAACCTGAAAGTCAATATACCAAAACTCTAACAAGATCCATAAGTCTAAACAAGAAGGGTTACAACCCCAAACTAATGAACTAATAACTAACTAGAAAGTCCAAGTTCGAAATGTGGACAGAGACAGAAAGAGAACTCATGGAAGCCTGGAAGAACTGGCTCAGCCTTGGATTCGATCGACGATCACTGATCTTCTAAGCAAGGTCTGTCAATAGCCGCCTGAAGATGCCCTTTACTGAACAAAGAAAGATCAAGTGCAGTATCAGTACACAACCACAGTGTATTGGTAGGATCACGCGGCTATCCCACTAAGTGCAACATATATAAGTCAATAAAACCTAATAATAACATGCATACACCGAACATACACAATATCATCATCATTTATGAAGAACGTACAATTTCACATTTCTCAAGATACACAATTATATCAACTCATTGGTCCTCTCATGGAACCCAAACCCAAACAGTTAGCATACCAAAACGTGGTACCCGACCCAATATTTATGCCAAAATGTGGCAACCGATCCCATAATTATACTGGAACGTGGCAACCGATCCAAGTTAGTGTGTTGGAATGCAACACCCGATCCATTCAACAAGCCACAATCACAGTCATAAGTATATTCTCATAATCATACAATCAAGTCATGATTCATGACATTCATCATTTATCTATCTCATTTACAACTAGTGTCAATAATGCAACATTCGCATACATACACGTATTATAATGAAGGAAGAACAAACATATATCATACAATCATAAAATCTCAACCATCACCTACATCGAAACAAGCTTGAATCCCCTAAGAAACTTGATTCTTCCCTTTCCAGATTTGTTCTGCTTGTTCTTAGTCTACAAACGATCAATATAACACGGGAATCAATAAACAATAACTAATTATCCGAACTAGTAACAATTCTATCAACCCTAGAGCATACCCATGAACCTCATACCCAGATTAGGGCTTTTTCCACCATAATTCCCAGATCAAAACCCTTCCCCATCGATAATTATCCATTAGATTACGTTCTATGGATCAAAAAATATATTCGGGGAGTTAAAATCTTACGTTTAGCCTTAAGAATGGTGAAAAACTATCAAGAAAACCCCTGGGTTCGTTCCTTAGCTCTCAAGTTTGAAAATTGTAGAATAAAACGTTTTTGGGGTTTATTTCTGACTTTAAGTCACGTCTTCCCCGCCATGGCAGCACTCACCCCGCTATAGCGGACCCACCCTGGTGGCAGAAATCCCGCCTCAGCTGCTTGCACGGAACCAGTAAGCAAAATTAATAATTCCAAGACCTCATTTCACAACACACCTTCAACCAATGATACTCAAAAACTACCCATTCACGCTAAGATCAATTCTGGGAGTTCTACTCGCCCAAATTCAATTCCATAAACTCGTACCGGTTCCTTAACGACGTATCTATCTACTCATGCGATCAAATTCATAATTAGATCACCCTATTGTTACCAAATTTCCCTAGATGTTAATGACTCTGATTTCATCTAAATCTGGACTAGGTTGGAAAATTCCAAGTTACTACAAAAAAAAATTCCGACCCAAAAATTTTCCCCGTTGGCTTTTCTATAACGACAGAATCTGGTCGTTACAATAAATACCAATTTACCTATCACTCGTCCCCGAGTGACAAAACTTAGGAAAAATAGGCTAAAGAATGAATTGAGTACTACCTGAATCGGCGAACAATTGGGGATACTTGTCTCACATATCCCTCTCGGTTTCCCAAGTAGCTTCCTCAACTGGATGATGCTTCCATTGAACTGTCACAGACTTAATCTCCTTGGTACTCAGCTTCCGGACATCACGGTCAAGAATTGTAATATGTTCTTCCTCATATTGGAGGTCTTTGTCTAGCACAATTGAGTCCCACTTAATGATATAATCCCAGTCACTGTGATATCTCTTCAACATAGACACATAAAATACCGGATGAATTCCCAATAGGTTAGGAGGTATAGCCAATCTATAAGCCACTGGCCCTACACATTCAAGAATCTCAAAGGGACCAATGTATTGCGGACTTAGCTTGCCTTTATTGTCAAATCTCATCACCCCTTTCATGGGTGATACCTTAAGAAGAACATTCTCACCAGTTTGAAATGTCATGTCTCTTACCTTATGATATGCATACTTCTTCTGTCTACTATGGGCTGCTAGAAGCTTAGCTTGAGTACTCCTCACCTTATCTTGAGCATCCTTCACTAAATCAACCCCCAATGGTTTCACATCTGCAACCTCGAACCATCATATGGGTGATCTACATCCCCTCCCATATAATGCCTCAAACGGTGTCATATCAATGCTGGAGTAATAACTATTATTATAAGAGAACTCACACAAAGGTAAGAATTTATCACAATGCCCTCCAAAATAAATCACACAGGTCCTCAACATGTCTTCTAACACTTGAATAGTCCTCTCTGACTGTCCGTTCGTCTGTGGATGGAAGGCGGTACTAACAGTGAGTTGTGTGCCCAATTCATCATGTAATTTCCTCCAAAACTTGGAGGTAAACTGAGTACCATGGTCTGAGATGATAGAAAGGGGCACCCCATGCAACCTCACTATCTCTTTCACATAAACCTTAGCCAATTGTTCGGCATTATAATCTATTCTTACCGGAATAAAATGGGCTGACTTAGTCAATCTATCAACCACTACCCAAATAGAATCAAACTTCTCCAAGGTCTTGGGAAGACCAACCACAAAATCCATGTCTATCATTTCCCACTTGCATTTCAGAATTGGCATTCTTTGAAGCAAACCTACAGGCCTTTGATGTTCATACTTCACTTGTTGAAAATTTTGACACTTAGCCACGAAATCTGCTATATCCTTCTTCATGCCCGGCCACCAATAAATTCGCTTCAAATCTCGGTACATCTTGGTCACACACGAATGAATGGAATATCGCAAACCATAGGATTTTATCAACAATTTCTTAATCAAGTCATCAATTCGAGGAACACAAATTCTTCCTTTAAAACTAAGCACACTTCCGCATCAAGAGTGGTCTCTTATGCCTTACCAATCGCAGTTTTCTTCTGGAGTTCATTCAAATTTTCATCCTCGAATTGCTTGGCCTTGATCTCTTCCATAAACGTGGCCCTTACTTCAATGCTAGCTAACACACCACCTTTTCTGAGATGCCTAATTGCATGAATTTAGACTCCAAGGTCTGAATTTCCTTAGCCAAAGGTCACTTAGTTACAAGCAAGCGAGCTAAACTACCAATACTCACCGCTTTTTGACTCAAGGCATCTGCCACTACATTAGCCTTACCCGAATGGTATTGAATGGTGACATCATAACCTTTAAGTAACTCCAGCCACCTTCGCTGTCTCAAATTCAGATCATTTTGAGTGAACACATGTTGCAGACTGCAATGATCAGTAAATACGTCACACTTAACGCTATAGAGGTAATGCCGCCAGATTTTAGGAGCAAACACTACCGCTGCCAACTCAAAATCATATGTTGGATAATTCCTATCATGCACCTTCAATTGACGCGAGGCATAAGCTATAACATTCTTATCCTGCATCAACACAGAACCCAAACCAGAATGTGAAGCATCACAATAAATAATAAAATATTTACCTTCCACCGGTAGTGCTAGGATAGGTGCAGTGGTCAAGAGAGTCTTGAGCTTTTGAAAGCTATCCTCACATTTTTCAGTCCATTCAAATGGTATCTCCTTTTTGGTCAAATTGGTTAAGTGAGTGGCAATAGAGGAAAAGTTCATCACAAAATCGATGACAGTAGCTAGCGAGCCCCACAAAACTTCTAACTTCCATCACAGAGCTAGGACAAACCCAATTCTTAACCGCCTCAATCTTTTGGGGATCTACCATTACCCCTTATTTTGAAACTACATGCCCTAAAAATGCAAACGAAGTCAACCAAAATTCACACTTAGAAAATTTAGCATACAACCTTTGTTTCCCAAGAACACCAACAACAATACGAAGATGGTCGGCATGCTATTCCTCACTTTTTGAATAGACCAAAATATCATCAATAAATACTATGACGAATGAATCAAGAAATGACTTAAACACCCCATTCATTAAACTCATAAAAGTGGCGGACGCATTAGTCAAACCAAAAGGCATAACTAGAAACTCATAGTGCCCATAACGGGTTCTAAACGCCATCTTGGGCACATCCTCAGGCCTAATTTTTAACTGATGGTAGCCAGACCTTAGATCAATCTTGGAGAAAACTGATGCACCTTGCAATTGGTCAAAAAGATCATCTATTCGAGGCAAAGGGTACTTGTTTCAAATAGTGACCCTATTCAATTGCCGGTAATCTATACACATTCTCATACTACCATCATTTTTCTTAACAAACAAAACTGGAGTACCCCATGGAGAAGCACTAGGACGAATAAATCTTTTATCAAGAAGCTCTTGGATTTGAGCCTTAAGCTCTCTTAATTCCGTTGGAGCCATGTGATATGGAGGGATGGAAATGGGACGCGTACCAGGTTCTAAATCAATGCAGAAATTTATATCTCTATCAGGAGGCATACCAGACAAATCATTAGGAAACACTTCTCTAAATTCTAACACCACATGAATATACTCAATAGATGGAGACTCAACCTCAACATCCCGGATATGAGCCAAATAAGCCAAACAACCCTGCCCTACCAGTTTCATAGCCCGAATGAAGGATATGATATTAGCTTTCTTAGGCTTGTACACCCCTTCTCACTCTAACTTTTCCCTTTCCAGAATTTCTAGAGTTACAGACTTAGTGTTACAATTAAGCACAACATAATAGGGGGACAACCAAGTCATGCCTAAGATTATATCAAAGTCAGTCATATCTAAAATCACCAAATCAACCCAAGTCTGAAAACCCATAAACAAAATAGGACAAGCACGATAGACATGGGTGACTATGACAGACTTTCCAACTGGGGTAGAAACATGGATGAGGGTATCAAGTATATCACAAAGCATAGAAAATGTTGTGGCAAATCGCACGGAAACATAAGAATAAGTAGAACCCGGATCAAATAACACATTAGTCATCTGGTCACAGAAAAGAATAGTACTCGTGATTACTGCTCCAGACGCCTCTATCTAATTCTTGCCCGGAAAAGTGTAACACTGAGCCCTATCATCATGAAGGGCGACTTCCCCGCCTAGCTGCACTATACCTTTGCCTGCATTACCATTTTCCATACCTACGCGACCTCTCTAATTATCTCCTCGTCCACCTTGTGGACGTCCTAGACCATTATTACCATTCCCACGGGTACCACTGCTCTAGTTTGCTACTGCATAGTTTCCAACACGCGTGGGTGGGGACAATCTCTCCTCATATTCCCAGGTTCTCCACAATTATAGCACGTATGATCAAAAGATGGTCTGCTGCCCGTCGGAGGTATGACTCCCTGGCTACCCTGAATGAAATTATAGGGTGGAGTTCTAGAGTAATTACCTGTAGAGGTGGGCATAGCGGACTGAATTGGCTTAGCTGCAAACGTTGGCCTCCCTGAACCTCTGGAGTAAGATCCCTAAAACTTACCTGAATTTTTGGCTTTCTTAGCCAATGCCTTGGCCTGACCGTCTCGCCTTACCCCCTCCACTTTCTTAACAAAGTCTGTTACTTCATTAAAACTTATCCCTGCAGAGGTCATGTGAACAGATAATAACTGTAACTCAGAATTTAGTCCCTTAATAAATAAACGGATCCCCTCTTCCTCAGTAGTTTTCAATTACGTAGCATATCTAGACAAGGCATGAAACTTGGCCTCATAAGCAGCCACAGACATACCACTTTGTTCCAAAGCCATGAAATCATCCTTCTTACGGTCTCTCAAAGTCATAGGCACATATTTCTCCAAAAACAGAGCATGAAATTGGGTCCAAGTAAGTGGAGGTAAAACTAAAGATTTGCATTCCATATAATCCCTCCACCACTGCTTAGCCTTACCTGAAGTTGAAAAGTCACGAACTCAACCCCATGTTGATCGGCAATTTCCAACTTATGAAGCCTCTCATAGCAATCTAGGATGAACTCATTGCATCCCCACTGTCAGAACCATGGAACACTGGTTGTTTCAACTTCAAGAACTTAGTCAACATGTCATGCTCATTACCAGTCATAATAGACAAAGGACGGAAGAAAGCATCATTACCTCCAGTTCCACCCACCTTAGGGACAGTGATAGCAATAGGAGGATTGGCGGGAGCATGAGTTACTTGAACAGAAGGAAGCACTCCAGGACCAACTAACCCTTTCAGGAATGACATGATCTGCTGAGCTAACACTGGGTCGATGGGAGGAATGGATGTTGTCTCGGCCTGCACCTCTTCCTCTTGTCCAACCTCCTCAAAATTTTCAACCTCGATATTCTCATCTATCTCTTCATGATACACGAGAGGGGCCTCATTTCTGGGAGCATTTTTTATCGATACTCCATCCCTAGTAGGTGCCACTCTTCCTCAGCCTCTACCCCTAGCTCTTTCTCTACCCCCTACCTCGACGATGACTTCTCGCTGTAGATTCCTCAGCTCGAGCATTGACCGCCGTTAAATCTAGTGTTAACCATCTGCGGACAGAAGAGTGAAGGGGGTTAGATACTAATTCGAATCGACAGATACCAATTGGAATCAAGTTATAGCATGAAGGAGACAAGAGAAAACAGAGAGATTTCCTAAAGTCCTATAGCCCCTCGAAGAAAAGTACAGACATCACTATACCGTTCTGCAAGACTCTACTAGACTCGTTTGGGTACATCGAGATCAATGAAACTAGGCTCTGATATCAACTTTTTCACGACCCAAACCATCGTGATTGGCACCCATACTAACCCTTCAGTGGGAGAAACATTAATACTAACTATACAGAAGCAGGTTTAAATGCTAAGGAAAGAAAATAGAGTTCCCATAAACTCCAAAAGTCTAACAACTAAATCATATGCGGAAGTAAATGCCTAGAACCTGAAAGTCAATGTACCAAAACTCTAACAAGATCCATAAGTCTAAACAAGAAGGGTTACAACCCCAAACTAATGAACTAATAACTAACTAGAAAGTACAAGTCCGAAATGTGGGCATAGATAGAAAGAGAACTCATGGCATCCTGGAAGAATTGGCTCAGCCTTGAATTCGATCGACGATCACTGGCCTTCTAAGTGAGGTCTTTCAATAGCCGCCTGAAGATGCCATGTACTCAACAAAGAAAAAAAAAGTGTAGTATCAGTACAGAACCACGGTGTAATGGTAGGATCACGCGGCTATCCCACTAAGTGCAACATATATAAGTCAATACAACATAATAATAACATGCATACACCGAACATATACAATATCATCATCATTTACAAAGAACGTACAATTTTGCATTTCTCAAGATACACAATTCTGTCAACTCATTGGTCCTCTCATAGAACCCAAACCCAAACAGTTAGTATACTAGAACTTGGTACCAGATCCAATGTTTATGCCGGAACGTGGCAACTGATCCCATAATTATGTTGGAACGTGGCAACCGATCCAAATTAGTGTGTCGGAATGCAACACCCGATCCATTCAACAAGACACAATCACAAGTATATTCTCATAAGCATACAATCAAGTCATGATTCATGGCATTCATCATTCATCTATTTCATTTACAACTAGTGTGATAAATAGTGCAACATTCGTATAATGAAGCAAGAACAAATATATATCGCACATTTATGAAATCACAACCATCACCTACCTCGAAATAAGCTTGAATCCCCTAAGAAACTTGATTTTTCCCTTTTCGGATTCATTCCGCTTGTTCTTGGTCTACAAACGATCAATATAACACGGAAATCAATAAACAATAACTAATTACCTGAACTAGTAACAATTCCATTAACACTAGACCATACACATGATCCTCATACCCAGATTAGGGTTTTTTCCACCATAATTTCCAAATCAAAACCCTTTCCCGTCGATAATTACCCATTAGATTACGTTCTACTGATCGAAAAATAGATTCGGGGAGTTAATATCTTACCTTTAGCCTCAAGAATAGTGAAAAACTATCAAGAAAACCCCTGGGTTCGTTCCTTAGCTCTCAAGTTTGAAAATTGCAGAATAAAACATATTTGGAGTTTATTTTTTACTTTAAGTCGTGTTTGCCTTGTCATGGTGGCACTCACCCCGCTATAGCGGCCCCGCCCAGGCGGCAGAAATCCCACCTCAGCGGCTTGCACAGACCCAGTGAGAAAAATTAAGAATTCCAAGACCTCATTTCATAACACAGCTTCAACCAACAACACTCAGAAACTACTCATTCACGCTAAGATCAATTTCGAGAGTTCTACTCTCCCGAATTTAATTCCGTAAAGTTGTACGGGTTCCTTAACGACTTATATATCTACTCATGTGATCAAATTCATAATTATATCACCCAATTGTTACCTGATTTCCCTAGACGTTAATGACTCCGATTTCATCCAAATCTGGACTAGGTTGGAAAATTTCAAGTTACTACGAAAAAGTTTTCTGACCCAAAAAATTTTCCCGTTGTTTTTCTATAACGACGGAACCCGGTCGTTACAATATCATTAGATAAGACATCCTCTTTTAATATCATTTTTATTTATACTAATATAGCCTAGAATCTAATATTTGTAACATTTTTTTTAAAATAATATATTTATATATATAGTTAAAGAAAAGAACCTATAACACATAAGCACAACTAAAAATCTTGAGAATAAACAAAGAAAATTGAAATGTTAATTCTGAATTTGGAAGGAAAAAAAAGAAAGAAACATGAGATATATTTATACTAATATGTATAGTGACTTTTAAATTTTATTTTATTTTTAGCATTGTTAACTATGAAAAGTTTGAATAGTTATGATAGTACGTTTTGGGCTTCTCCTCATTAGTTAGTAATAGAACTGTTGAAAGATTAGAGTAATAATAATGACTTTTAATAGAACAGTTGAAAGATTGGAGTAATAATAAAGACTTTTAGATTATTATATCTTATAAGTAACGAAAAAATAGCTTATTAATTAAAAATAAATAAGATTCTTCATATATATATATATAATTTTTGTATCTCCTGCTTAGTAGTCAATTTATCAGGAAATTCAACAATCTTTTTTGAGATGTGGGTCCTTCTTTTGCTTACCATTCTTCTATGCCTTTTTTTGTTTTTTATTTTTTCATTCGAAGGAATAGTACTGTTTTGCATAAAAACTATTTAATTCAGCAGATTTCTAGTTGCATTCCTGTCAATACAAATAATAACAACAGCAATAGTAAGGAAATCAAATTTTCTGGCCACAAATCCAAACGAAGGTCAAAACAATAATTAATTGATGAAAAAGTAAAAGTAATTGGGATATTTTTAATTGCCTACATGAGAAATCATGCTTACTTGTTATTTTTATATATTTTTAAAGGGATATCTGATATTTGGACATGATAAAGTGCGGTTTAAACTTAATACTGGTAGTTATAATATAATTTCAAAAAAACAGTAAAGACAACTAAACTAACAAAACAACATCATAAATCTTATCTTCTTGTTGATGATGCTAAGAAAAAAATTAATTGAATATCATAAATTCATAATTTAAAAAGTTAAAAATTAATAAAAATTTTTGGAAAAAAAATTTGCGAAATGGAGGAAACTGAGAAAGCAAGCAAATAAAAAATATAGCTAGTACCTGAAATTTTTCACAATTTCTTGGAATAATCTTCTAAAATATCTTGTGTTACCTGCGAGAAAAGATTAAAACCAATAGATAAAACTTGGCATAAAGAAAATGAAATGATGAAATGCAAATATTAAGAAAGAAATTCAAATGTGGATAAAACTCCATAGTGAATTATCGACTCAATAAAAAGAATGCAGAGCATGCGAAAAGATAGGGATAAATAATATTAAAAGTGGAAGGTACAATGAACAATAGTTCAGAGAAGATGTAAGAGCTTTTAATATATAATAATAATTAAGGAAAATTATGTAATTAAAATATTATGATTTTATCAGATATTTAATAAAAAAATGATTTGGTGAAGGGAAAAATGGTAATTCAATTTTGCATTTTTGAGCTTCTTACTTTTAATAGTAGCAGTATCTGGGCACGTGTGTTGCACGTATATCCCATATTATATGATTGCATAATATATGTCTATAGTTATAAATTTATGTATAATTTTTTTTTTAAAAGTTTGATTGCAATATTAATTGGAAAACATGTATAAGATAAGAAATCAAAACAGATACCTTCAAATTTCAAACTATAAGCATAATAAGAATATGTATTTCTAATGAGTTTAATCAATCATACCTCACAATAATCCTTGCAATTCATTGAGAAACTTTCAATCTATACATCAACATTTAATAGTGTATATATAAAGAAAACTTGAAATGCATAACAATTATATCAATATTTTTTAAAACACTATAAAGTCAATTTTATTTTTGCATTATAATATGGATTGCACACAATTTCTATTAAAAAGGGAAAGACAAAATTAGGAAAAATAGTATCAATAAATTGGAATGAAAAATGTAAAATTGTAATAAGAGGAAGAGAAGAAAAAATTAGTAGAATATATTTACCTAAACATAAATAAGGAAGTATGTTGAGTAAAAGAAGAACAAAAGTGTGAGTTGATTTATGGAGGAAATTGACAAATATAATAATCTGTATTGACTAATAAAATGCCAACTCTTCGATTTCTGTAAAAAATGTATAACTACGAGCTCAACATAATATAAATTTATTAATTTAATAAATGAAATAAATAAATAACATACATTGTACGTATGTGTAGTTAATTGGATAGTGAAAAAGACTCTTTCTAAAATCATTTTTATTTCTTTAAAGTATTTTTGAACTTGTAATATTAGTGCTATAGAAAATCATATAAAGTCATAAGCTACTGCAAGTTTTTAGGGTAATTATTTTATTAAATTATATGCCTATTATTTATTTTTAATTATTTATAATCATTCCGAAAATGTACAAACTAATTTTTGAAAAGCTTATAAAATGAGTGAAAATATTATTTCCTATCATTATTTTAGCTATTATTAACATTTAGTATGACAACATTTAAATAAGCAACCTCCGTTAAATATTCATTGTTTCTTATTTGACGTAGCGAAAATTTGAAATGTTTTGACGTTTTGTTTATCTAAACATGTAGAATTTTGTTTTTGAACTTGAAACATGTATTAAGCATTGGGTGAATGTTATAATTTTATTCTTACTATTTAATTAATTAAATAATTTATAACCTTTTAATATAATGAAGGGTATATATATATGATATGATGATTAAATTAAATATACATATAGATTATAGATGATAAATATTATTAAATTAGAGATTTTAGTTAGGAATTAATCTAAGGAAGTACAAAAGTCATTAACATTTAAATTAAAATGATACAATTTAATATTTATTTAAATAATTAAATATTTTATAACATTTTAATTTATAATAGGTATAAAATCGTAATTCAACTTTTAACTTTTTTTGTTCTCACTTATAGTAATATATATGATATGATGATATATGATATTATATGATGATATATGATATATGATGACACCTCTTCAAATTCTTTACTTCAATATTAAACAATAGAGTCTATTTAGAAGGAAAGATGTAGCTATTTCAAAAGAAAAAAATTCGATTACATTGTTTTATCAATCATAACTTTTCAAATTCTTCTGTTGTGAGATTTATGATTATGATTAAAAGCAATATCAATGTACTCATTTATCTAGAAAATATTAAAGGAGTTATGAACTTCAAATTCTACCAATATGTGATTAAAATATTTGTATTTAATTAAATAATTAATCAAATTTTAATTTAGTAAAGGGGAAAAATGGTAATTCAACTTTTTACTTTGGAGCTTCCCACTTATAGTAATACTAGATTTGGAAACGTGCGTTGCACATTTTTCCCATAATACTTCATATAAAATTTGTATTGCAAATGACATATTTTATTCCCTTCAAATCTTTGGTATTTATGAAAAAAATCCATCATTTTTTCGATAGGAACTACATATATCTTCCTGATAAAAAGAATATACCTTTAACTATAAAATTAACTAAAAGCGTATAAAATAAAAATAACTAACTATTGCACAAATTCAATATTCAAATGAGAATATTAAAATACCACATGCTAGGCTAATGTATACAAATCAACAAACCATTGTAAATTATCAATAATAATAACAATATAACAAAGAAAGTTGTACAATAACAACAAACGAGAAACATAAATGTTAAAGTAAACAAATAAAAAGAGACAAGAGATGAGAGCATAGAGATTTTCCCATGTTTTTTCCAATTGGTTAAAGTGTGTACATTATTGTGTTAAATGTCACTATTTATAGGATAACATTGAGGAACACAAAGAGTTGTTATAAATATGATATTAATCCATTTGAAATTATCGATGAGACGTGAGAGTTAAAAATATCATGAATATAATTATTGGGAGTTAAATACATATACACAATGAAGAGTTAGTGGTAATTTATGTATACTAATATGATGATTTACTATTTACTAATATTTAATATTTAATTTATTAAACAATTTATAACATTTAAATGTAATGTAAAAATAAAACTATAATCTAAGGATAAATATGTAAAAGAATTCAAATATATTAAATGTTTAATGGAAAATTATTTGACTAACTATTAAAAACTCAGAGTAACTATGATTATGAAAAATCATCACTATTACTACGTGGAAAATGTAAAGATAGTTGGTTTTTTCTTGCTAATAATAACTTACAATTTAATAATGAGTATTGAGTTGTAAGTCTAGCTGGAAATAGGAGTGTTAATTACCATAATACGAACAGTTAAAATTCATTGAATTCCAAAATAAATATTAAATGAAAAAAAAAATTAAATAATTTCAAGAAAATAAATTAATAGTTAAAGGGTATTTTCGTAATTCAACTAAAATTCTTCTCACTTTAAGTATAATATAATATGATATGATATGATATGATGATATATGATAAGACATATGTTTGAATTTTAAAAAAAGAAGTAATGATAAGGTTATAAATTTTATTTACATATGAAATAAATGGCTAGTAGATATAACTGTGGTGTTCTTTTAAAAAAATATAAACTTGTGGGTCAATTTTTATATTTAAAAAATTTCAAATCATGATATGGAATTCTCATATTATGATTTTTGGATAATATGAGATTCCATCTCATGATATGAAATCATGAGATGGAATCAACGTGAAATCGCATGGCCAAACGTTGATTCCATTTCACGATTTCATATAGTGATATGGTATTGCATGGCCAAACGTCATCTTCACTTTTACAAGAAAAGACCTTTAAGTTATTTTTATTATATGTTCTAATTAAGCTTGACATATCATTTATAATCGCACGAAGCGCGGATAGATTACCTAGTATATCTAAAGACAAAAATCCATATCATCTTTTCATATTAAATATGTAATTATGTAACCGTTTTTTTGTTTTAGGCACAAAATCAAGGTAGACTCTATTCACACTTTATTCTTATTTTTTGTAAAACACCAGAAGAAAAAAGATTTAAATAAAATAATTTTCTTGATTAACACAACATCTTATTCCATAAAAACAAAAAGAAAATTGATTCTCAATTAAAGTAAATATATGTCTTTATTTTGTTTATTTAAAGCACCCAAATATATGACCCTTTAACATTTATTCTTTACTATGGAAGCAAGGTTTGTATTATTTCTTCAAAATAAATCCTATAAGAGTGTTGCATGCTTCATGAAACCAAGTCCCAAGTCCAAGTCCTAATACAGGTATGAAATGTATTTTTCTGATACTCTTCAATATGTTTAAATTTTGTAAGCCTCTTATCAACACGAGGGTCTATCAGAAATAGTTTCTCTATCCACAAGATAGGAATAAGTTCTGTGTAGATCCTGCCCTGTCATACTTTACTTGTTACCCTAAGTATGTAGTAGTAGTAGACTAGTAGTTACCAACATTAAGTCTGTTAATTTTTATATTTTAAGTTTTATCGTGCAAACTATTATTTTGAACATTTATTGTGGTAAAGTCCATGTAGCTCTATAAGAAAGGTTTGTTTCGATTTTAGAAATTTTTGTTGCGCGTATATTAAGATTTATATTATATAAATTGATAGTGTAAATAATTTTTTATATGTTACTCAAGTTTAACATGAAATAGTCATAGCATATTATTATTGGTATTTAACATGTTATATCAAGTAAATTATCTTGATTGAATCTATATTTGGTCAATAAATACAATTTAAAATCTCATATGAGTTTGAGTTCCTTTCTCTAGTTATAAATTGATCAAATTCCATACTTTCCCTATCTATAAATTGATCAAGTTTCATACTCCGAGATAGTAGTAAAGAATTCCTAAATAATATGTGTCATTGCCTTTTAAGTGACCTGATTCTGTATTTCTTTTACATAGTTTAGGTGCATAAAACTTAAATTCATTTATATTTTTCAATAATTATCCTATAAGTTACTCGATTGTACACATATTATTTTATAACGGAAGTGCATAAAACTTAAACTCGATTGACTAACGTTGCTTGTTCAAACAGGAAGCATACCAAAAATGTCCTTATAATTTGAAATATTGGACATCACAATCCCAAGACAACAAACTATATCAAGAAAGCGTCAAATACCAAAAATCCCATTATGTATAAGAATTGACAATCAAAAAAGTGATGACTATGATCCTAAAGTTGTTTCATTGGGACGTTATCACCATGGAAAGTTAGAGCTCAATTTTGTTGAAGATTTCAAGCCAAAGGCTCTAGAAATGTTCATTCATGGAAGTAACAAAAAACAAGATTTCTTCCTTGAAGAAATTCTAAGGGA
>JAJOOO010013509.1:0-39880 GCA_029582685.1 Solanum piurae | reverse complement strand
GACCCAGCTCGCCACACGACCCAACGGTCCTACTTTCAACCCAACTTCTCAAATTCAACCCCGCAACCCCCAAAAACAAAATCAAAGCATGCACTTATCAAATTAAGCTCAAACACAATACACCCGTTACCCCGGGATACTCAGACTTCTCCCACTTTTGCCAAATTTGGCCATTTGATGACTTTTGCCCTTAAGAATGATGTCAACCGCTCCATCATTGGGCAAAATACGTCATTTGGTACAAATACAGGCTACTTAGACTTCACCCAATTAGACCCAACAACATGCAAGCACAACCCGACAAATTCTAACCAGTTTTAAAGAACAAAATTACGGGAATTCAATATTATAAACACTACGACCAAGATTATCAAATTAACACAGGCACATGGGAAAACAATTAAGATCAGAGAGGCCAACACATATCACTAAGATAAGATCATTGCAAATGAGTACAAATTACTAGAAATAAACTCGAGGTTCGGAAAACCAACCTTAGATGCCAAATACTCAAGATTAAAATGCTACGCGGCAAAGTAATCCACTACGAACACAAATCAAATAACCAAAATACTCTAAAATGCAAAACGTGAGCAAAATAATATGCAGGTACGAGTTTGGGAAGATGAAAAGTGAGGGAAAGTGAAAGAGTTTGAAACTTTTGAACCTTTGGCCTTAAAAACCCTCCAGTTGTCACCCATTCGGCGACATTAGTTTTGCTCACCGACCCACTCGGTGACATGCCGAGTGGAAACTTACCTCACCGAGTTTTACAGGACCTCCAGTTAATGTGGGGGTCCAAACGCGGACTAGTAGCGATCCCCAACCTGGTTGGCGACTCGCCAAGCTGCTCCTGGGCTCGTTGTGTTTTAAAGACTCCAATTTAAAATTGTCTTGAGTCTAATGGTGGTCCAAGTCGGGCTCGCCTACCTCTTCGGCAATGCGCCGACTGGACTTTTAGCTCGCCAACTTGCACTTCTCAAACACTTTCCACACTCTGACCTGCACAATCGACACACCATTATTTTGAACTTAAATGAAAGAAAATAAAACTTGGGTTACCTCCCAAACAACGCCTTAAGTCCACACTCAAATATCATTCTTGGAGTTATCCATTGTATCACTAGGGAAACCCTCTTGCTGTCTTAGGTTCAAATGAGATGAGATATGACCCATTTGGGTCTCAAATTGCTTGATCGATACTGAATGAGATGTAACAGTGTGGCTAAGGGTTGACACGTCTTCTTTCATTTCTTTCAAAATCTTGTCCGACCCCTCAACTTTGTTGAGGATACGAGAAAGCATATCCTCAGACCGGCCACCATCCGAATCCTTTGACTTTTGGTGCCCATGGGGAGGCACATACCTATCCTTCTTCCCATCTTTCCAATTTGGATTTCGGTCCCTCCATTCTCAATCATGATCGTTCCAACCTTCATCCCGGTTCAAACCTTGGCTACCACCCTGCCTTGGGTAGTTTGAACGATAACCACCACCTTGGTTGGTTAGGAAATTCACCTCTTCGCTGTACAAAGCCTCAAACTTTGCCTCGTCAGGATTAGCACACCTGACACCCACTACATTGACACTTCGAGCTCCAGCTCCCATGACATTTTTCGACAAAATGTCAAGTTGTGTCATGATCTTGGACATGTTCTGATCACTCTCTTAGTCTTTATCCATTTGCTACTTAGTTAATTTGAATGTAAGAGGGGAGACCTGGTCTTCACGGGTGTACAAAACCTTATTAATCGTAGTCATGCCATCCAAGAGCTGAGCTGCTATCACATAAGGTTGATGCATCAAACCTCCCAGAGAAATTTGGTCAGCAACATCCTTGTTTATCGAGTCAAGGCTCCGGTAAAAAATACTTCAGCAACACGTTGTTAGGCAAGCCATGGGTTGGGCACTGGAGCACCAACTTCTTGTATCACAACCAAGTTTCATGAATTGGCTCAACCTCCAGACGCTTGAAGCTCTGAATGCTGTCACGAAGAGTCATCATCTTCGAAGGAGGGAAAAATTGCACTTTAAATGTGGTGACCAGCTCCTTCAGCTAGCCATTTACATGCTTCTCCCATCAAATAGAATTGGAATAACCTCAACCGGACCGACTCTTGGGATATGTTCTTGAAGGATAATGGTCCGGATAAATTCACAAAGTTTCTAATATGCTCATGGGTATACTCATGAGCCAAACCACCGAATAACCCATTCAATTGCAAGAGTTGCAACATAGTACTTATGATGTGGAAAATTGCATTCCCTTCGGCTGGGGGAAAGCGAATTGCACCAATACCACCCATAAGATAAGGGTTATTAGCATTAGGCTCATTGATATCGTTGAGGTTACCGATGTCATCTTGATGGCCTACTTGGCTGCCATTGCTGCCGTTCACACTCATACTTCCTGTTTCAAAACACAAACAAGAAAAACAAAACTAAAATTAAGTAAGTCCAACTATAATTTCCAAGAACAAAATTCAACTTAACTAGAGAATCTTAAACAACACCACTCCCCGGTAGCGGAGTCATTTTGATTTCACGTATCAGGACACCTTTTCCAATACTAAGTGCCAACGATCGTTAGTCAGTAATATAACCCAACTAAGTTAGTTGGGGTCGAATCCCACAGGGAGTGGTATGTGCTTAAGATTCAAGAGCCAAGTAAAAATATGTTCAAGTCAATCGTAGGTAAAAATATTTACGAATAAAAGCATGGTTTCAAATTAAGGGTGACATAAGTGTCAAATATGGGGGTTTTTGATTGTAATTATCATCTACAACAGCAACAAATAACACGAATAAGCAAGTAAAAAGACGAGCTCTTGGGATGTGATTATATTATGGCCTAAGGAAGACAAATGGGTAATTGCAATTGATAGTAAATAGCTGTAAATCAGTGAATAAGCTAGACTTTAGTTGAGATAAACTTTCTCTCCAAGAGTTTACCCCGAATCAAATTGGTTTCTCTCAAACACCAATGAGCAACAATTAAGAACAACCTTCGCTTTAGTCCATTCACTCTCTTGAGCTTAATGTGTGGAAAACTGTTTAGGATTCACTCTCTCGAGCTGAACCCATGACAACCCAATACCCATAGACCATCAAATCAATAGTCTTGGTTTTAAAACCTCTCTCTCGAGCAAGCCTAAAATACGAAGTTAGAATTGCATTTGCAACTACAACCTTTTAAATTAAACAACAATTATTGATCGAAATCACTTTTAAACAACATATAAACTATCAATTAACAATACCCAATATGTAAATCAACCCATAATCACACCCCACTAGGTATGATTAATTTTATCTTTACAAAGGTCAAGGTTAAAGAATTTGAAAGACCCATTTCCAATTTCTCAAAAATGAAAATCTTCAAATCTTTAAAGCTAAGGAAAATATTGTTTCCAAACTTAGATTTCTTCTGGGAAATTAGATAGATAAAATTAGATACTATGAAAAATCTGATTAAACTAAGAATTTAAAAATGTATTTATTGTCACCAAAAATATGCTACAAAGGAACATTCGGCACAATAAGTAGGGATCGCCGATCCACTCTGTGATCCGCTCTTTCGTTAATTCCATCACATTTTTGCTTTGGCCTTCAGCATCTTCAAGTTCTGTAACTTTGGGTGATCTAGCACTGCATAACGGAACCATTTGATGACTCGTCGACTGCTCCTTTCTATCACCGACTTGATTTTCTCCTTCAGGGTTTGGCACACTGGAACTTTAGGCAAGATCATGGACATTCAACGACTCACCCAATGGGTTAGGTGATCATCAGGCCCTCTTTTCTTCATTTTTTCAACTGCCTTGTTCCTTTTTGAACATTAGTGTGCATGATTTGTTCCTCAATCCAAATACCTAAAAAAAATCAAGGATTTACATCAGTTATTGGCACAAAATATGTTTTTAAGGACACTAAATCTATTAAAATAAAGCCCTAAATGAGTCCAAATTGTGGACTCATCAGTTATCTATATCATCTAGTTCGGGTTAAGAATTCAAGCTCCAAATCCCCAACTCAACTCTTGAGTCAGTTCCTGTAGTAAGTGAGTTCCCAGAAGTGTTTCCAGTAGATCTTCCTGGAGTTCCTCCCGAATGGAAAATCATTTTTGGAATTTATCTCCTTCTAGATACCTAGCCTATTTCTATTGCTCCTTAGAGAATGGCTCCAGACGAGCTTAATGAATTGAAAGAACAGTTGAAAGACCTTCTTGATAAGGGCTTCATTAGACCTAGTATTTCCCCATGGGGTGCATCAATGTTGTTTGTGAGAAAAAATATGGTTCTCTCAAGATGTGCATTGACTATCGGCAGTTGAAAAAAGTCACAATCAAGAATAAGTACCCTATTCCAAGGATTGATGACTTGTTTGACCAACTTCAGGGTGCTAGTCATTTTTCAAAGATAGACCTCAGATCCGATTATTATCAGCTAAGAATCAGAGATAGTGACATTCTAAAAATAGCCTTCAAGACTCAGTATGGTCATTATGAATTTGTAGTTATGTCATTTGGACTAACCAATTCTCTTACAACTTTCATGGATTTGATGAACAGAGTGTTTAAGCAGTATTTGGACTTGTTCATTATCATCTTTATTGATGATATCCTTATTTAATCTAGGAATGAGAAAGAACACGCGACTCATTTGAGGGTTGTCTTGCAATCTCTCAAAGATCGCCAATTATTCGCTAAGTTTAGAAAATGTGAGTTTTGGTTGAAATCAATTGCTTTCCTTGGGCATATAGTGTCTAGCGAAGGGATCTGAGTTGATTCTGAGAAAATAGAGGTAGTGAAACAATGGCCCAGTCCTACCTCTCCTATATCAGAAGTTTCTTAGGTTTGGCGGGTTATTACAGAAGGTTCGTGAAAGGATTTTCATCCATAGCTTCTCTATTAACTAAGTTAACTCAGAAAAAGGTTAAGTTTGAGTTGTCAGATGAATGTGATAAGAGATTCGCAGAATTGAAAACTAGGTTGACTACAACTCTTGTTTTAACTCTACCAGAGGGTTCAGACGGTTATATGGTCTATTGTGATGCATCCAGAGTCGGCCTAGGTGGTGTGTTGATGCAGCGAGGTAAGGTTATAGCTTATGTTTCTAGATAGCTTAAGGTGCATGAGAAGAAATATCCGACTCATGAACTCAAGCTTGCAGCCGTAGTATTTTCCCTTAAGATTTGGAGACATTACTTGTATGGTGTTCATGTAAATGTGTTCATAGACCATAAAAGCCTTCATTATGTGTTCACCCAGAAAGAGTTGAATCTTCACTAGAGGAGATGGCTTGATTTCCTCAAAAACTATGATACAAATGTGCTTTATTATCCTGCTAAGGCCAATGTAGTAGCAGACGCTCTTAGCAGACTATCTATGGGTAGTGTCGCACATGTTGAGGAAGAAAGAAAGGAACTAGCAAAGGATGTTCACAGGCTTGCTGGCTTGGGAGTTCACCTTATGAGCATATCAGATGGTGGTGTAACGGTTTAGAACGTGTCAGAATCTTTATTGGTAGCGGAGGTTAATGAAAAAACAAGACTGTGATCCTATATTTCTTCAACTGAAGGGTGCAGTTAGTCAGCAGAGAGTTGAGGTTTTCTCCTAAGGAGGAGATGGTCTGGTTCGCTATTAAGGTCGTTTATGTGTTCCTAAGGTGGATGAGTTGAGACAACAAATTCTTGTAGAAGCCCATAACTCCATGTATTCTATACATCCAGGTGCCACTAAGATGTACTGTGATTTGCGGGAAGTGTTTTGGTGGAATGGTATGAAGGGGGATATAGCAAATTTTATGGCTAAGTGCCCAAATTGCCAGCAAGTGAAGGTAGAACATCAGAAACCAGGAGGTATGACTCAAGAGATCAACATTTCTACATAGAAGTGGAAGTGATAAACATGTACTTCATTCCAGGGTTACCTCGTACTCGTAGACAATATGACTCCATTTGGGTGATAGTTGACAGAGTTACTAAGTCTGCTCACTTTTTGGCTGTTAAGATTACAAATTCGGTGGAGGACTACGCCAAGGTTTACATTAATGATATAGTCAGGTTCCATGGGGTTCCTGTTTCTATCATCTTAGATAGAGGTCCTCAGTTTACCTTTCATTTTTGGAAGTCATTTCAGAAAGGTCTTGGTACTCAAGTTAATCTTAGCACATCATTTCATCCACAATGGATGGTCAGGCAGAGCATACCATTCAGACCTTAGAGGACATGTTGAGAGCTGGTGTGATCGAATTCAAGGGTAGTTGGGATGATCATCTTCCTTTTATAGAGTTCGTCTACAATAAAAGCTACCACTCCAGCATTCAGATGGCCCCTTATGAGGCATTATATAGGCATAGATGTACATCTCCAATTTGTTGGTTTGAAGTAGGTGAAGTTGCCTTGATAGGGCTAGTTTCGGTTCATGATGCTACGGAAAAAGTTTAGCTCATCAGAGATAGACTTAACACAGCCCAGAGTCGCCAGAAGTCCTATGCAGATGTAAGGAGAAGGGACTTGGAGTTCCAAATTAATGATTGAGTTTTCCTAAAGGTGTCACCTATGAAGGGGGTGATGAGATTTGGCAAAAAAGGGAAGCTCAGTCCTAGATATGTAGGCCCTTACAAGATCTTGAAAAGAGTTGGTAAAGTGTCTTATGAGTTAGAGTTGCCAGCAGAACTAGCAGCAGTCCATCCAGTCTTTCACATTTTGCTGTTAAAGAAGTGTGTGGGTGATCCAACATCCATAGTACCATTGGAAAGTGTGGCTGTGAAAGATAGTCTCACTTATGAAGATGTGCCAGTTGAGATTCTTGATCGTCAGGTTCGAAGGTTGAGAAACAAAGAAGTCACTTCAGTTGAATTTTTGTGGAGGAGTCAGTCAGTAGAGGGAGCTACTTGGGAAGCAGAAGAAACCATGAACGTTAAATATCCTCATCTCTTTCCTTCTTCCACTCTAGCTTGAGGTAATAGTTCCTCTTCGATCTTTCAGTTACTCATGCGTAAATTCAGTCTTAGTATCTTGTTTCTTCAGTTATCCTTGCATTTTCTGCGTATTTTCTTGTCCTTGGAACTTAGTTAAGTCAGATTTCAGTTCCCAGTATTTAGTGGTAGGTTTTGCAGTTCTTTCACTCCATATTCAACTATTTTAGTCTTCATTCAAGGACAAATGTTCCCAAGGGGGAGATAATGTAACACCACGTATCCTAGACAAACCAGTTTGGAGAAATCAGAAGTTGCAAGTGCCATCGACGGGCACTACCCAAGGACCGTAGGTGGTGGTCCGTGGTTGGCCACCGGCAACTCCTTCACAGAAAGTCCAAAACATTTATCTCGACCCATAGCCAGACCCACAGACCATAGGTCAGACCACGGCCCGTGGTCCTGGTCCATTGATCGAGACTCGAGAACCTAGTCTCTAAAGACAGTCGTCGGTTGACCAGGACGGATAGTGGGTCAGTCCACCAACTGTCGATCAGTTCATCAGTTGGGCCCGACAACATTTAAGTCATGGGTCGTTTGGTGGTTTCACTATGCAGTCGACCCCTAAACTACGTTGTTTAACCCTTAAACTACGTGATTTTGGTTAGTTTTATCCTAGTGACCTAATCAGAACTTACCCTAGTCAAATCATTCACCAAGAAATCGATGAAACTAGAGAAAAAAAAGAGAACAAGTCGAGCAACCCTAGTCCAAGAACGCAACAAGGTTCTATCAGTCCCAGCCCCAAAATTGAAAGATTTCTCCGTGAATTTCATCACTAGGTATGTGGGATTTCACTAGTGGATTCCTTTCACCCATTAGGTCCCTAGAATTCAGTAAGATTATTGATTCTCTACATCATGCTTATACCTAGGGTTTCTAGAATATCTTACTTATGTTGTGATTCAGTTGTTAGACTAATCCAAATCAGATTATCATGCTTTCGTGGAATTATTGCTTAGTTCATGCTTGAAACTCAGAACCTTAGTTGTGTAGATTCATTTAGTTCATGAATTACACTTGGTTGGTCAATTTATTCAGTTATACATCCTATAGTAAGAATGTTTCATTATTAGTATATTAATGTTGCATTTTCAGTTAACATGTCAGAATGTCAAGCTATTTAGTTTATTACAGTTTGTTGTATTTCATACATTCTATTGGGAGTAGGCTTAATATCGAGTTGGACTAGAATCAGTCACCCTCATAGTCCTAGAACTACGTGCCCCATAGGTAAGTCCCCTATTTGGGCATTATACTTAGTGATCATACCAGTCATGCGTCTATACCCTTGGCAAGGTATATTGGGTCCTCTCGATGAGGCGTATACATTGGAATCCATATTTAGCTCATCTAGTTTTATGTCGGTTATTAGTAGCTCCCATAGACAGATTCTAGTGTATTGACCAGGTTATTAGTTACAATTCAGTATTCAGTTTTAGTATGTTATAAACTTGGTCACTACATTTAGTTAGTTCATATTCAACATGTTTATTATATTTATCAGGTTCAGATTATATCATTGCTTTATTCAGTTATATACTTTATTCAAATTTATTCTATCATGCATGCTCAGTACCTTTCAAGGACAGACGCATACTCTGCGCTACATCTTCTCGTGATTTAGGTTCAGGTCCTTAGTATTCAAATCACGCATAGATCGGTTCACGATCTCCAGTTCAGCAACATCAGTGGTGAGTCCTCATTCTTCGAGGACGGGTGACATGTTGTCTTTCTATTTTCAATCTTAGTTTCAGTTTTTGCTAGAAGTTAGCTGGGGGAATGTCCCATTAGCTCTAGTCAGTTAGTGGCTTTATTTCAGACATAGTTAGATTCAGTTTTAGCTTTGGAGTTTGATATTTCAATTTTCATTAAACTCACAGATTATTTATTTAGATAGTAATGGGTATTTCCCACCATTTCAGTTTATCTCATGATTAAGCTTCCGCACAGTAATTCTTGTTTCAATTTATCTTTAAGTATGCTTATGATATGCCAGTAAATGAACCTTCTTTTCTGACTTCCTGGTGAACTTGTTGTTGTTGAACTTCATATTGATTGTTTCTTGTAAGAATAGGACATTTTCTACTACTATGTCCTGTTTTTCCACACAATCCACATTCCTTTTTTTTGCCCTTTCTTGAAGCTTTTAAAAGGGTACCTTCTCAAGAATCTGATTCTTTTTGAGTTGTATCATCATTTCCTCTCTTTCTTAATTTTCTTGGTCTACCTGGATAAGTTTTATTTATCGGTGGCAGTGGTGGTTCTATGTCAGTCTTAGGCCATTGCTCAGAGTTATTAATTGGCAAAATGGATGGATAATAACTCTTCATATACTGCTCAACTGTGTAACATTTATGAACATACTTTTCAGGTTCATCCTTCTTAACCCATATAACTACAATAGCATGATTACAAGGTATCCCTGTTAAGTCCCATCTCCTATAGGAATATGTCCTCTCCTTAAGATCAACATAGAATAATCTTAGATAAAGGTCCTCAATTTGGTAATGAAGTTCATCAGATTTAATGGCAATACACTCAACAGCCTTATCCTTATTTTGGTCTAGCTTCAATAAAATTCGTGGGTAGATTTTGTGGTTATGGTTCATTATGTTATCTCTATTCTTTTGAAGTCTTGACATCATATAGATCCTTATTGATTCAAGCATCGTCAGAATATGTTGGTCTCTTGCAGGTAGAAATATGTTATTAAATGACTAACAATTTTTTTTAAAAGACACTTAAACTTTGAAAGGGTCCTAGTACCCCTTATTCTTTTTCGGAGTGGATTAATTACCCTCTAATGATCCTAGGTGGCACACAAAGTGTATTTCACTCGCTACTAGCGAGTGAGATAAACAAAAAAAAATTATTTTATTTACTTTAGCATTTATTTAATTAGAAATATGATTTTCTTTTTACTCTATTTGTTTTATTGTATTTTTAATGAAAAAAAATATTTTATTGCATTTTTGCAATTGGGACCGATCGACACTCCGATGAACAAGCTGCAATGGTTGCACTGAAAAATAAATTGGTGGCCGTAGAAAATTTCCACTCCAAAGCTTTGAAGAAAATTGATGAGATTGTTGAAACAGAAAGAGATGAAAGCGGAGTGAGGTGGTGGAGGAAGATCGGAAAGAATTGCCAGAGGGATTGACGGCGACGACGAACGACGAATGATGGAGAGGGAATCGCCAGGGGTCATGTTCAAACAAAGTAGAAAATACCTCATCTAAATTAGAGACAGAATTCCAGTCTTTTCAGATACAACACATCTTGATTTCGAGCAAAAATCAAAGGCAAAGTACACAAAAAGACGATTACCATCAGAGAAAATAGAATTTTTTTTGCTCCTATAGATTTTCTTAGCCTGAGATGTGTTATTGATGTTATAGCATTGGTGGCTATGCGAGAAAATTGTTGCCGCCGGCGTAAAGAACGACTGTTATTGTTGAATTATTTTTGAAGAAGAAGAAAAGATAATTTATTTATTTATTTTAAAAAATAATAAGAAATAACATATATGAAAATAAATTTTTTAAAATTAACCTAATTGACACGTGGTAAATATTAATTGGTGCGTCTATGCACTTCCTTTCTTATACTTGGGGTTGATCCAAAAATGAGATACTTTTACCACTTTTAAATTGTTTAAGGGGATACTAGGACTTTTGTAAAGTTTTAGTGTCTTTTTAAAAAAAGTGTTATAGTTGAAAGGGGTAATGATGTATTTAACATGTCACACTTTGTGAATGAAGAGAAAAAAGCTCTTCACCATTGAATGGGAGGCTTATTCTTGAACTACTTGGGGGCATCTATATCTATCTTTGACATTTCCTCTATATGCTTGGAAAATTCAGGTTCTGCAGTTGCCCTAGCAACTTTCCATAGGACTTCTTTCAACGTCTGTCCTCCAAAACCTTCAGTTCTAAAATTATTGTGCAGTTGCCTCACGCAAAATCTGTGTGCGACATATGGAATTATCTCATCAAATGCTGGAATTAAACCTTTTTGTTTATTAGAAATGAAAGTCCAAGCAAAAGAATTTTGTGAGATTTCTAAATCCTCGTCAAGAAGTGTAAGAAACCAGCTCCATGTTTCCTTCAATTCACCTTTCACTATTGTGAATGCAACATGATACATGTTGTTATTGGCATCAATACCTATTGCAGTCAATTGTTGTCCTCCCTTTTGGCAGCCTTTAAAATGACATCCATCAACCCCTATTATAGGTCGACATCCAACCAAGAATCCTTGTTTGCAAGCTGCAAAACACACATAAAGTCTTAAAAATCTCTTTCTATCTTTGACCATTGGTTTTGGATTAAACAACAACTATATGATATGTATGTGGCAGAAAAAAAGAGAAAACTACAATTCCACAAAGATATGATAGAAACTTATGAAATGAAATATTTTTCACCATAAGTGATAATGTTCCTATATTAAAATAAAATTATGCTACTGAATTATATATAACCACCATTCATCATAACAACCAAGTACAATTTTTTGGTAAAATTACCTCTCTATGATAGCCTTATTCAAATATTAATTGATTAATAATATTTTGTAAAATATATGTTACATATAAAGATAAAGTATTGAAATACTTATGGTAATCCTTATTAGTATCATGCACATACTAAATTTCAAGTATGAATATTTAAGACAAAATTTGTACTTAAATAGTGTACATCATTTATGTTCATAACCTCAAGAGGAAAGGCTATTGGTGACATTTTTTGAATGGATATTTTTTTTCTATTTTGTTGGTTAGATTTGATTACAAATTTGAGTGAAGTAAAAAATGTTATTATTAAAGAAATATCACTTTTGCTCATATTTAAACTTTGAATGTATCTTGAAATGTTTAAATTATATCTGATAATTTTGATCTCAAAATACAAGTAACTCTATGACAATATGTATTAATAATTTAAAAACACTTGTCCTATGTTCGTTAAATTATAATTATTTAGTAAAAAGCTATAATTTAGTTATATTAATTCTATTTTACAACATCATATACTATGTCTACGATACACACGTGAAACGCACCTGCTGTGAGACTAGTACATATATAAACACATGAACACTTCTAAAAAGTTATAATGCATATTTATCTAGTATGTATTTATGCTTTGATTTGCCACATCAATATTTAGTCTTTCTCTTCATCAATCAATATAAGAGTTATAGTCTAATTAACTAGACAGAGTACTTACATGTTGGTGTGATTTGTAGTACACTCTTATAATGCAATTTCATTACCATAATTTTTCTTTTTCAACAGGTACAGTGAGAAGTTATCATGAACCAACATATACGAAAGCTCTCAATTATTCATGGATCAAACCGTTAATTTGCATCAAAATGAAAGAAGAGAGGAAGACAACAAATGGTTATGAGGCAACAATGCAACATAAATACTTCTAATTTTTTGTACGATTTGTTTTTTGTCAAGTATTTTAGCTAATAGTACCATAATTTCCCTTTCTGTTATTAAGCGATCTGTTAATAAAGTTAACGTTTCCTAGTAATTAGAACAAAATCGCTCAATTTAGTTAATTTAAGGTTAAATGTGCACAGTCAAATATCACAGGGACTAAAAGTGGAATTAGACGATAACACATGTACTAAAAATATTGTTTTCCCTATATTCTTTTTAATCTCTGCCTCCATTGCATATCTAGACATTATTCCTCCATGTTTAATTACATTTCTCCTTTTCCAGATTTATTATATTATAAATGTTGGAACTTCCCTGCACAATAATATTAGCTTTGCTCCACTACCTTCTTCCCACCACTTATAAATGATTTGCCTAAGTTGGGTAAAAGGATCATGTAATCCAGCTGCCCCTAAAATGTCCTCCATAGATAGTTAGAATCAGGACATGATATAAATAAATGATTAAAGGATTCTTGAACCTCATTAGCGTAACAACAACATTCCACATAATCAGAGATCATGTTTCAGACTAAAACTTCTCCTATGGGAATTCTTTTAAACCATATTCTCCATAGTAAGAAATGTGAAATTAATTACACCTTCATTCATTTTGTGTAATGCAAAGAACAATATTCCCATTCATTGTAAAATACGTTACAAAGAGAATAACATTTCCGTTCCAAAATAAAAAGGAGAGTTTCTGTAGAATGTGGTGTAATGGCCTTTAATGCCATTAACATTCACATTACGTTATACAAATTTAAATCTTCACTTTGAAACTCCTCTTTGAAAATACTATATAAGCATGACCTTTTGTGAACAAGAAGAGAACACACCAACCACAAACAAAAAGAAGAGAAAAACTTTTTCCTCTTTTCTTCTTATCTTATTCTTAGAATATTTTTTGGGCAATTGTTTTTGGGCAACCTCCAAACTTTTAGCCATGAGTGCACGTGTTTTAGAGTAACTGTGGAACCTTAGGGAGCGACCGGCTACAACGATTTGCATCGGAGTTGAGCTGAAATTGCTTTCAAGGCAGTGGCTTGCCACGGCACAATGTTTGTGATAAGTTGTTTACTATTTTGCAATTTTAGTCCAATATCAATATTGTACTATTTTTCCCAACAATTTTAAAGCGATTTTACTTACATACAATATTGATAAATGACTATTTCTTTGAACAAAACTTTTTCTGATTTGTCAAAACTTGAGCCTTTGGATGGAAACAATTATAAACGTTGGTCACAAAAAAATTAAATTTTCTTTGAACAATTAGAAGTTGATTATGTTTTATTTAACAAACTTTCTAAGAATGGTTCTTTTACCAATACTGATTCTAGCAATGTTGTGGTTGTTGATGATGTTGTTAAAAAGAAGTTTGAAAAGGATAACAGAACTGTGAGAGGACATTTGCTAAATCATATGACTAGTCCTTTATTTGATTTATTTGTTACCTATAAATCTGTTAAAGAAATCTGGGATAGTTTGGAAAAGAAATATGGTGTTGATGATGCAGGAAAGAAAAAATATGTTGTCGGACAGTGGATTAAATTCCAAATGGTTGATAATAAGCCAATAATGAAACAAGTTCATGAATATGAGAACTTGACTGATGATGTTCTCAACGAGGACATGAAGATGTGTGAGATATTTCAGGCTAATGTTCTGCTTGAAAAACTCCCAACATCTTGGAGTGATTATAGAAATCAATTAAAACATAAGAAAAAGAATTTAACTCTCCAAGAACTTATCAGCCATATGAGGGCTGAAGAGTTGAACCGTCTCAAAGATAAGATGGAAGAACTTTCTCTTAATTCTTCTAAAGCTAATCTTGTTGAATCTTCTAGTACTGTTTTGAAAGACAGGTTCAAAGGCAAACTGAAGAAAGTCTTGAAAAAGAAACATATGAAGAAGAAAAATCAATTCAACAAACCGGAGAAATAAATTCAAAAATCTAAGGTTCCTTATTTTCTTTGTGGAAAAGTTTGTCACAGGGCTGCCAAGTGCTATCAAAGAAAAGGGCAGGACTCAAAGAAGTAAGGAAAAAATGATGTCCAAGCTTATCTTGCTGAGAGTAATGAATTAAATGTTATTGTAGTTATTGAGGCAAACATGGTGGCTAACAAAACTGACTGGGTTCTAGACACAGGCGCTTCAAGGCATTTCTGTGCCAATAAAAAATTATTCCATGACTTTGAGGAGTCCGCTGATGGAGAGTGTGTTTGCATGTGAAACTCCACTACTGCTGGAGTTATGGGTAAAGGAAAAGTTTTACTTGAATTAACTTCTGGAAAAAAATTATCCTTGAACAATGTTTTGTACGTACCCTCCCTCTGTAGAAACTTAGTTTACGGAGAACTTCTCAACAAAGTAGGCCATCAACTTGTTTTTGAAGCTGATAAAATAATTATTTCTCGTGGAGGATACTTTTTTGGGAAGTGATATCTTAGTGGAGGATTATTTGTATTGAACATTGTTCAAGAGATTGTCAATAATGCAAGTATTTTAAATCCTGCTTATATTATTGAGTCTATTAATTTGTGGCATGGTAGACTAGGTCATGTTAATATTGCTTCTATTAAAAGACATAGAAAAATTTAATTAATTCCTATGATAAAAAAGTGAAGATTTTTCTAGATGTCCTGTGTGTGTAGAAGCAAAGCATGCCAATAAAAACCTTTCAAATCTGTTATTAGTAGAAAGACTGAATTACTTGAAAGAATACATTTAGATTTAGCATATTTCAAGAACACTGTTAGTAAAGGTGGGAAAAAGTAATATATTACTTTTGTTGATTAATTTTCTAGATATCCTAAGGTATATCTTCTTAAGTCTAAAGATGACGCTGAAAGCATGTTTTTGAAATTCAAAGAAGAAGTGGAAAATCAATTAGACAAAAAAATCAAGAGATTTAGATCTGATAGGGGCGATGAATATAGTACTAAAACTCTAGAATATTTTTGTGTGAAAAATGGTATTTTACATGAAGTTAGTGCTCCCTATACTCCCAACAAAATGGTGTAGCCGAACGGAAAAATAGAACCCTTAAAGAAATGATGCATTCTATGATTTTAAGATCTGGTCTATCTGACAATATGTGGGGAGAAGCAGTCTTATCTGCATGTTATATTCTTAAAAGAGTCCCTTTTAAGAAGTTAGATAAGGCCTCATATGAGTTGTGGAAAGGATTTGCTCCTAACTTGAAATTTCCAAAAGTATGGGGGTGTTTGACTAAGGTTGGTCTACCTGATTTTAAATGCGTAAATGTTGGTTCTAAGACTCCTGATATTGTCTCTATTGGTTATGCTCAAAATAGTGTTGCATATAGATTTATGTCTCTAAGTGATCATTCTATTTGTAAATCTAGAGATGCAGAATTTTTGGAGCATATTTTTCCTTTAAAAATTAAGGTGTTGAGTGATGTGCAAAACGATGCGTCTACGTCTATGTCAGTTAATTCTAATGTTGTGCCTTCTTCGAATGTTATTTCTAATGAGCATGAAAATGAACTCAGAAGGAGTAAAAGACATAGAATTGAGACTAATTTTGAACCTGATTTAATCACTACTTTCTTAACTGAAAAATTTGATATTAATATTTTAAATGATGAATTAGTGTCTATCTACTTAATAGAAGAAGACCATAGGACTTATGATGAAGCAATGAGATCAATAGATGTTGTATTTTGGAAAGAGGCAATTAAAAGTGAATTAGATTCAATAGTTTCAAATCACACTTGGGACTTGTATGATTTACCTAAAGGTTGTAAACCCATAAGTAGCAAGTGGATATTTAGGAAGAAATTGAGACATGATGGTACAATTGATAAATATAAGGCTAGACTTGTGATTAGGTGTTTTAACCAAAAGAAAAGTGTTCATTACTTTCATACATATTCTCATGTTACTAAAATTGCGACCATGAGGACTCTTATTTCTTTAGCCGCTATTCATGATTTACTGGTACATAAAAAAGATGTCAAAACAACATTTCTAAATGGTAATTTAGAAGAAGAGATCTATTTGACTCAACCAGAAGGTTTTGTGGTTCCAGGACAAGAGGATAAAATATGCAAATTGAGAAAGTCCTTGTATGGACTAAAACAAGAACCTAACTAATGGTATGAAAAATTTAATATCACATTAGTGGATAATGACTTTGTTGTAAATTCATCTGATACCTGTGTTTATTCTAAGATGATAGGTTCAGATTGTGTGATTATATGCTTATATGTAGATGACATGTTAATCTTTGGTCCTAATATGAATGTTATTAATGAGACCAAGAACTTTTTGTCTTCTAAATTTGAAATGAAAGACCTTGGTGAAGCTGATGTGATTTTGGGAGTTGAAATCAAAAGAACTGCTAATGGTTTCTCTTTGTGTCAGTCTCATTACATTGAAAAGATGTTGAAAAAGTTTGATTGTTTTTATGTAGTTCCAGTGAGAACTCCTTATGATCCTAGCATACACTTGAGGAAGAATAAAGAATCTAGTGTTTCTCAAACTGAATATGCTAAAATAATTAGGAGTGTAATGTTTATCATGAACTATACTCGGTCTGATATTGCTTATGCTGTTAGTAGATTGAGAAGATATACTGATAATCCCAGTAGTGAACACATGAATGCTATTCATTGCTTGCTAAGGTATTTGGGAGGTACTATGAATTGGTGTTTGTATTTTAATAAATTTCCTGCTGTTTTAAAAGGTTTTTGTGATGCAAACTGGGTAACTAACAATGATGAAGTTAGCTTCGCCAGTGGCTATGTGTTTACTTTGGATGCAGGTGCTATTTCGGGGAAGTCTACCAAACAGACTTGTATAGCACGTTCTACCATGTAATCTGACTTCATTGCTCTCGAGTTGGTAGGGCAAGACGCTGAGTGGCTGAGAAATCTTTTGGCGGATGTGCCATTGTGGGGAAGACAAGCTTCACCTGTCTCTCTTCAATGTGACTCACTGGCAGCAATTGGGATTACCAGAAATAGTGTGTACAATGGAAAAAGGATACATATTCGCATCAGACATGGTGCAGTTAAACAGTTGTTGAAACAGGATGTTATTTCTTTGGAATATGTAAGGTCCGAAAGAAATTTGATAGATCCTATGACCAAGGGATTGACAAGGAAAATAATCCTTAAAACGTCGAGGGGGATGGGGCTAAAGCCCATTGATTGAGGTAATGTGGTGGACCTGTTAGGCCTCAATGTACACCACATTTTCTATCCCTTTGGCGTGAGGCAGTGTTTTATAAGGTTGAGATTATTTTTCTCTTAGTGATTCTATAGCCTTAAGGTGGTTTATTTGAGATAGACTTGATGGAATCACCTACGTGAGTGTAAAGGTGTGGTCGCCTTTTATGAAAGACGTGGGTCGTCTTTTATGAAAGACGTGGGTCGTCTTTCTAGAGCACTCATAAGACCCAAGGTGTGTTTGCATGACCATAAAAGCACTTTGTTTGTATCGCGGAGGTTGCTTAAAATTTAAGGATATAATATGCGTTATGAGGGTCTCAATTCATATCCATTCAGTTCAAGAGTACTTCACTTTCTGGATATTAAGTTGTTTCCTCATTTACCTATGTGTTAATTCAAATCGAAAGATATTGACACTTTAGTACATGTTCCTTCCTTTTGTCCAAAATTTTTTCTCACTCTTTATCTTTGGATTAGTGGGGGATTGTGAAATTGATTACACCTTTATTCATTTTGTGTAATGCAAAGAACAATATTTCCATTCTTTGTAAAATACGTTACAAGGAGAATAATATTTCCGTTCCAAAACAAAAAGGAGAGTTTATGTAGAATGCGGTATAATGGCCTTTAATGCCATTAACATTCACAATACGTTATTCAAATTTAACTCTTCACTTTGAAAATCCTCTTTGCAAATCCTATATAAGCATGGCCTTTTGTGAAAAAGAAGCGAACACACTAACACAAACAGAAAGAAGAGACAAACTTTTTCCTCTTTTCTTCTTATCTTATTCTTAGATTATATTTTGGGCAATTGGTTTTGGGCAACCTCCAAACTTTCATCCACAAGTGGACATATTTGAGAGTAATTGTGGAACCTTGGGGAGAGACCGGCTACAACGATTTTCACCGAAGTCGAGCCGAAATCACTTTCAAGGTACTGGCTTGCCACGACACAGTGTTTGTGATAAGTTGTTTACTATTTTGCAATTTTAGTCCAATATTAATATTGTAGTATTTTTCCCAACAAGAAATATATCTTGAAGGGAATGCCATTTTCCTAGATAAACATTATATTTTCTAAGGGGTCTTTCATGCTTCTAAAAATCTCCCAAGAACTACGAACAAAGAAGCTTCTCTTACTAGTAGGCATCCACCAAGGCTTATTCCTTTCTTCAAATATCACGTAGTCCCCCCCATCAAAGACAGAATGTGAGAACACACTCTTTAAGTGAATAGTCCATCCATCATATCACCATTCCACCTTCCCTCACACCTAAATTTGATTAAAATCTTCTAGGTTAATATTAGGGATATGATTTATAGGTAAAACATAGGGGCACCTAGTTGTGTCGAATTATCATACCATAAGCTTGCATGACCCCCTCTAGGTTCCTACCAAATTTCCTAATCAATGCAATTCTTAGCCATTAACATCATTTTCCGTTCTTGAGATCCACCCATCCACTCTATAACTTGAGGCCTTTGCCCTTTACAATACTTATTTCACATTAAGTTGGACCATAGAGTTGTTTGTCTTCAAATTTCATAATAATTTTACAAATAAAGCTTTGTAAATATCAAATAATTAAGGATCTAAAACCAAGACCTCCTTCCCCTTTGGGTAACCATATATCATCCCAGGCAATCCAATGTTTAGCTCTGCCACAATCCTTGGAATTTCAAAGAAATTTGCAAAACACCTATGTATGTCTTTAATCGCCATTAAGATGGAATAAGTACTGGTGATAAGTAGATGGGGATACTTTGTAGTACATTATTTATCAAGTGTTTTACCACCAAAAGAAATCAATTTACCTTTCCACATATGCAACTTGTTTTGTATCCTCTTAATCAACTCATTAAAAAGAGTTTTTCTCTTCTTCCCATGATCAATAGCGCACCCTAGGTATCTCAAAGGAAAAATCCCTTTTCTTAGAGCAGTGGCATCCTCTACCACTTGCACATGAGCATGAGCATCCTTATAAAATATATAAAAAAATTTTTATCCTTGTTAACCTTCTGGCTAGACTGCTCTTCTTATTCCTTCAACACTTTCATAATATGTAGCAAGACTACCTTTCAGCTGTTGCAAAGATAATTTTATCATCATCGTAAGCGTGATGATTTAACTTATTACTCCACTAGGACATCCCATAGCCAACATAATAAGCTGTCAAAAATAGTTTATTTATTGCCTTACTAAGTTCTTCAGCAAAAATAATGAATAGTGTAGGGGATAAATAATCTCCCGACTTCACCCCTCTAGTAGAATATAAAAAACCTTAAGGCTGACCGTTGATTAGGATATAGTACCAGTTATTGGCAATCAATATCCAAATCATATCCACCACAATAGAGTAAAAACCCATCTTTGTCCGCATCTCCATCAAGAATATCAAATTCACCCTGTCATATACCTTATCCATAACTAATTTAATTACCACATTAGGTTGCTCTCCTCTTTTCCCAATATCTATAATGATCTCTTGATCCAGTAGCACATTTTAGAGATATTTCTACCCTTTACACACCCAGACTGATTTTGAGAAATCAACCTAGGAAGTATTCCTTCCAACTTGTCATGCAAATTTGTAGAGATAACCTTATTAATGGAATTACTCAGACTAAGTGGTCTTAAATACAAAAATGCCTGAATATAATCCTTTTTAGGTAGTAAGACCAAATTAGTGTGAGTAATTGATTTAGCTAATGAGTTTCCCAGAAAGAAAGCTTGAACAATATCCACAATGTCTACCCAAACAATGTATCGATCCAAAGTAGACCCTAGACGTGACATGGCGTATAGGACCCCAAGATCCCTACACAAGAAACTTAGCAAACAACATACAAGATAATATAATTGAAAGAGTTCAAAAATATTTTATATCGTAAAGAGTTTGGCAAAAAAGTAGTGGAAGTCTAACATAGTCTCAAAGCCATCTATTACATCAAAGAGTGATTAGGATGTAACCTATACATCACATACAACATTCAAAAAGTAAAGACAACAAGCAATAAGAACTTCAATCCTCAAAACATGAGGACTCACCAATCTTTAAAAAAAATTTACTCATGTAATCACTAGCCAGGAGTATACGAAATACGAGCATCAAACTCTACATTAGTGAAACTATGTAGACAAGAGCATGCGCTAGTACATAGAATATACCATGTATGATAGAAATGCATAAGATTTATAAAATCATGCTAAAAGGAGTTTTCATGACATGAAATAACCAAGTCAAACCATAAAATAAAGGGTAGGAAAACATGAATAGGGATCATGGTCAATGCAAGTTAAATCATCTTTAAAACATATGTGAAATACTTCCATGAGTAACTTTAGTTCATTATTTTGGGAGGTACCCATTAATCGGCATATAGACCATGTGAACTATAATATGGAATCTGGTCTCTATCCCACACCGAAAAGAGATTCTAGCTTAAGTGGATCCACTAGCTAATTTATATCTAAGACAAACCTATAGTGGCACATATTTATGGGATAGGGATATTGCTACTAGAAACCCGAGCTATACTATGGGAGAACTTCTATCTCAATATCCTCTCGGTGCTAAGCATAAATCCCACATCAAATTCATTAGTCTTAACTCATTTTATTATCCATGGAAAGGCACATCAAGTAGCCAATCCAAGATAGAGTTCATTATAATAGATCTTAAATCTTGATTCAAAGTTTAGTTGAGAAAACCTTTCAACTCTAATAATTCTTTATGTGAGAAAATCCTTTCACATTCATGTATTGAGTAGTATGTTAGAAATACTTTTCACAATAACAACAACATTGATGCTTTACTCTCAAAGCACTCTTAAACCATTTTATCAATTTCATAAAGAACATGCATATCTTCATACACTCATCTTTCACAATACAAAACCCACAGTTTAAAATCCATGGGTCATGCATGGGTTCATGTGGAATTCAACTTAAAACATGTAATTACTTAAATTTATGCATAGGGAGACATAAAATAATGAATTGAATCAATATTGAAAGGAACCCATGACAATTCAGTAAAAATCCTAATTTGATTAGATAATCTTATCTTTACAAAATTGGGGTTTTTAGGAACCCTATGGAAGAAACAAATCCATAAGTGAAGACTGGCATACCTTGGAGCTTAAAGCCCAAAAGCTATGGTGGAAATTGAGACTTGAATGGAATCCTATCTCCTCTTCTTCTTCTTCTTCTTCTTCTTCTTCTTCTTCTTTTTCTTCTTCTTATTCTTCTTCTTCTTCCTCTTCCTCTTCCTCTTCCTCTTTCTCTTCCTCTTCCTCTTCTTCTTCCTCCTCTTCGTCTTCTTCCTCTTCTTCTTCCTCTTCCTCTTCCTCTTCTTATTCCTCTTCCTTTTTTTTCAAGTCCGAGGTGTTACAATATCTCCTCATTAGGAATATTCGTCCTCGAATGGAATTAAGACATCATAAGAAGGGTAGGAACTAGATCTAACAACCCAACTTGAATGCAATCACATATATGCACATATCCGAGGAGGAAACATATTTTAACTCCAAGCTGAAGCATGTTCACAACATTATTTCAAGAGGTCTATATGCAACTCATACACAATGTGTATAAACATAAACCAGTCAATCAAGTTAACTCATTTCCTCAAAAATCAAGTTTCATGAGCATGCATAAATGAGGAATCATGGAAATATCTAAGGCACATGAAACCAAAAGAGTAAACCATGAGGAACTGAATATCTTAAGCTAAAGTAGGAATGGAGGGAAAAACATGAGGATAATGGGATATCATATCTGTCACACCCTTGAGGCTACCCCCTTAGCGTAAGCACGGGACCTAGGATTAGGAGTGACCCAAAGCTAACCCTGAGAAGACATATCATAAGCATAATTAAACAACTGAACATATGATACTATGAGGAAACTTAAACCATGATAAATTGAATTATGGGGAATACCCAATCTAAGTCTGAATATATGAATACTGAGAACAAGATTTTATAACACTGAACGATAACTCAAATACTAAAGCTGAATCTATCTTTTTCTAAAATAAGCCTCTAACTGACTAAGGATGCTGTGATTTGCCCCCAGCTAACTCTAGTAAAACTGAAAAAAAAATGAAAATCTGAATATATAAAAGAACAGTCTATCATCCTCCAATGAGGACTCACCACTGATAGTGATGAATACGGATCAGGAACCGATATACACATGATCTGAACACTGAGGACCTGAACCTACATCATGAGAAGATGTAGCGCAGGGTAAGCGTCAGTACTTGAATGGTACTGAACATGCAGGATAGGATACAACTGAACAAACATATAACTAAACAAGGCATACTGAGCAATGATATAATTTGAACATGATGAACATACTGAAAAGATACTAAATATGAACTAAACTGAATGTAATGACCAAGTACATAACATGCTAAAAACTGAATACTGAAATATAACTGGGAACCTGGTCAAGTGCACTAGAATCTGACTGTAGGAGCTAATATTAACCGACATAAAACCATGTGAGCTAAACATGGAGTCCGATGTATACGCCCCATCGAGAGGACCCAATATACCTTGCTAGGGGTATAAAGGCATGACTAGCGTGATTACTAAATATAATGCCCACAGAGGGGACTTACATACCTATAGAGGCACGTATTTCTGGGACTATGAGGGTACGTTGAATCCTAGTCCAAATCATTATTAAGACTACTCCCAACTGATTATGTATACGACACATTATGACTGAAATAATGAAATGTTGGATAGCTCAAAGACTGATAAAAAAAATCTGATAATGTAAAAATTATAAAATGATAGTGTGAAATTCATAAACTAAAACATGATATCTATTTTACTGGTCCTAGTAAGTGAATTTCGTGAAATAAAAGAAACTACACAAGTAGGATTCTTAGTTTCATACAAGCAATTTAACTACGATTCCAATAAAGAATGATAATTCAATTAGAAACACTATAACAACAATAAACAAAAGTTTCTAGAAACCCTAGGTCTAAATAATATGATGGGAATGAAGAATCTGACTGAATTCTAGGGACCTAATGGGTGAAAGGAACCCACTAGTGAAATATCACATACCTGGTGATGAAATTCACGGAGAAATCTTTCAATTTTGGGGATGGAACTGGAGAAACCTTGATGCGTGTTCTTGAAGGGTTGCTCTACTTTTTCTCTCTGTTTTGCTCTAAGATAGATGATTTTTTGGTGAATGATTGATTAGGGTAGAATCTGATTAAGTAACTACGCTTAAAATGATCAAAACTACGTAGTTTAGGGGTTAAACGACGTAGTTTAGGTGTCCAATGCATAGGGGAAAATACCAAAATGACCCTACTTAAATCTGACAGAGCCGGACGATGCACACAATAATGTACCATCACTAGGACCACGATCCATCGTCTGGGTCGTGGTTCCTGAGCTAGTTACTAGTGGTTTTAGGTCCTTCCCTTTACTGTCCACTTCACAGACTGTGTGAATGATCACAGATCGTGTGAAGGATCACGGATCGTGTGAAGGATCACGGATTGGGTGAAGGATCACAGACCGTGAAGGTCACCGTGGTCCTTCACTTGGGATAGGGGCCTAACTCTTTGGGTGAGGTTCGATCCACGACCCGTAAAAGGGACCACGGTCCGTGATAGGGTCCGTGGTTCTGGGCCTGAGCTGGCTTAGGTTCTGCCTGCACTTTGTGGACCTTCCCACGGTCTGTGTGGTGGTCCATGACCTGTGAAGGGTCCCGTGGTCCACTACTTCTTGGAGGGTGTGACCCACGGTGAGGGTGACGGACCGTGGTTCCTTACACGGTCTGTGGACCCCTTCGCGGTTTATAGATTTTTTGTAGTTCAGTCTGAGTTAAGATATGAGTTAAGGTCTGAGGTGTTACAATATCCCCCCCTTGGGAACATTCATCTTCGAATGAAGTCTAAACTAGCTGAATATGGAGGGTAAGAGTTGCAAACCCTACCACTAAGTACTAGAAAGTGATTTCTGACTGAACTGAGTTCTAAGATCATGCAAATACACCAAAAATTCAAGACTAACTGATAGAACATGATACTAAGACTGAATTTATGCAAGAGTAAACTGAGAGACTGAAGAGGAGCTATTACCTGAAGCTGAACCGGAATTGGAAGGAAAGAGGTGACGATACTTGGACTTCATGGATTCTTCTGCTTCTGAAGTTGCTCCCTTTACGGACTGACTCCTCCACAAACCCTTCACTGAAGCGACTTCTTGATTTCTCAACCTACGAACCTGATGGTCAAGAATTTCAATGGGCACCTCCTCATAAGTGAGACTATACTTCACAACCACACTTTCTAATGGTACTACTGATGTTGGATCACCCACACACTTCTTCAACAAGGAAATGTGAAAGATTGGATGAAATGCTGCTAATTTTGCTGGCAACTCTAACTCATATGCCATTTTACCAACCCTTTTAATGATTTTGTAAGGACCTACATATCTGGGACTGACCTTCCCTTTCTTGCCAAATCTCATCACCCCCTTCATATGTGACACTTTCAGGAAAACACAATCATCAATCTCAAACTCTAAGTCCCTTCTCCTCACATCTGCATAGGACTTCTAATGACTCTAAGTTGTCTTAAGTCTATCTATGATGAATTGAACTTTTTCCATAGCATCATGAACCAAATCTGGCCCTATCGAGGCTGCTTTACCTACTTCAAACCAACCATTGGAGATCTACATTTATGCCCATACAATGCCTTATAAGGGGCCATCTGAATACTAGAATGGTAACTATTGTTGTAGGTGAACTCTATTAGGGGTAGGTGATCATCCCAACTACCCTTGAAGTCGATCACACAAGTTTTCAACATGTCCTCTAAGGTTTGAATGGTATGTTCTGCCTAACCATCCGTCTATGGATGAAATGATGTGCTGAGATTAACCTGGGTACCAAGACCTTTCTGAAAAGATTTCCAGAAATAACAGGTAAACTGAGGACCACTATCTGAAATGATAGACAAGGGAATCCCATGTAACCTGACTATCTCATTAATGTAAAGCTTGGCGTAGTCCTCTGTTGAATCTGTAGTCTTAACAGCCATAAAGTGAGCGGACTTAGTAACTCTGTCTACTATTACCCAAATGGAGTCATGATGTCTGCGAGTATGAGGTAACCTTGTAATGAAGTCCATGTTGATCACTTCCCACTTCCATGTAGGAATGTTAATCTCTTGAGTCATACCTCATAGTCAATGGGGAAGCTATGGATGAAAATCCTTCAACAAATCTCCTATAATAACCAACCAAGCCTAAGAAACTTCTAATATTTGTTAGAGAGGTGGGTCTCAGACATTTCTTTACTACCTCTATTTTTTGAGAATCCACTTGGATTCCTTCTTTATATACCACATGACCAAGGAAAGCGACTGATTGTAACCAAAATTCACATTTGCTAAACTTAGCGAATAACTGGTGATCTTTGAGTGTTTGCAGAACCACTCTCGGATGAGTCACATGCTCTTCCTCATTCCTAGAGTAAATGTAGATATCATCAATAAATACGATAACGAACAAGTCCAAATACAACTTTAACACCCTATTCATTAGGTTCATGAAAGCTGCAGGAGCATTAGTTAGTCCAAAAGACATAACTACAAATTCATAATAACCATATCGAGTTCTGTAGGCTGCTTTTGGGATGTCACTATCTCTCACTTTAAGCTAATGATAGCCAGATCTGAGGTCTCTCTTGGAAAAGTAACTAGCACATTGAAGTTGGTCAAACAAGTCATCAATTCTGGGGATCAGATACTTATTGTTGATTGTTAATTTGTTCAACTGCCGATATTCAATGCACATTTTGAGTGAACCATCTTTCTTTTTCACGAATAGCACAAGAGCACCCCATGGAGAGATACTAGGTCTGATGAAGTCCTTATCTAGGAGGTCTTTCAATTGCTCTTTCAATTCCTTAAGCTCAGCTGTATCCATTCTCTAAGGAGGAATCAAAATAGGCTGGGTATCTAGAAGGAGATCTATTCAAAAGTCAATTTCCCTTTCGGGAGGAACTCTGGGATGATTTTCTAGAAACACTTCTGGGAACTCATTTACTATTGGGATGACTCAAGAGTTGGGGTTTCGGAGCTGGAATCCTTAACCCAAACATGATGATAGATATACCCCTTTGAAATCATCTTTTTGGCCTTAAGGTAAGAGATAAATCGACCCATAGGCACTGAGCTACTACCTCCCATTCTAGGTTTGGTTCCCATGGAAACTGGAAACGAACGATCCTAGTTCTACAATCGACTGAGGCATAACAGGAATGTAACCAATCCATGCCTAGAATGATGTCAAAGTCTACCATTTCTAACTCTAAAAGATCTTCTGAGTTGAATTTACGAGAGATTGTGACACGACAATATCTGTATACCCATCTCGTTATAATTGGGTCACCGACTGGAGTAGAGACTGAGAAGGGTTCTAAAAGTGTTTCTGGACTAACACCAAAGTTTACTGCTATATAGGGACTTACAAAAGAAAAAGTATCCCCTGGATCTAACAAATCATAAATATCTAAGTGAAAGAATCGTAACGTTCCAGTGACCACATCAAGAGAATCTTCCTGGTCCTTGCGAGCCTAGAGAGCATACAACATGTGTTGACACTGACCGCCACCTATACCAGAAGAAGCACCCTACTGAGTTGACCTGCTAGTGCTGCTGGAGCTATAGAGTGAGCCTTATTATTGTAATTACCTACTTTCCCCTGCCTGGCACAAGGACAATCCTTCAACATGTGACTAGACTGACCGCACCCAAAGCATCCTTCCTTGCCTTGAAGACACTCGCCCAGATGGTTCTTACCACACTTTGGAAAAGTTGGGTAGGTCATGTTACCTGAAGAACTCCCTTGAGACTTAGAGCCTGGTGCCCTACCTTTCTGATCATGTCGAAACCTGGGAGATGGAGCACTAGTTGATGAAGGTGCTGGGGCTGAAGAAATCTGCTAAAACAGTGAGCGATTTCCACCATCCAATTTCTGTTGAGACTATTCATAGTTTCCTGTCCTAGCCTTCTTATTGTACTTAGTATGTTCCCTAATCTTATCTGCCTCAACCCTCTAAGCATGGGTCATAAGCCTAGAGATATTCATGTATGCTAGCAGCATAACATTCCTACATTCTATTTCACTAAGTCGGATACCCCAAATAGAAACTTACTCATATGTGCCCTCGAATCAACAACCATGTGTGGATCATTGACTTCACGTATTAGGACACTACTTCCAATTCAAGTGTGAACGATCGCGTGTAGTAATATAACCCAACCGAATGGGTTGGGTCGAGTCCCAATAGAGCAGTTAGTAGTTAAGAATCAAGTAGAAAAGTTAAATTATATTCTAGTCAATCATAGCTATAAATATGTACGAGTAAAAGCATACTAAATCAAGAAGTGACACGATTGTCAATTATCAATGGGGGGGTTTGTATTCAACTAATAAACCAGAAATAGCAAAAATATAAAGCTGTGAGATAAGGAGAAGGGATTCTTGGGATGTGATAGGAATATGGAATAAAATAAACAACCGGGTAAATGCTACTGATAGTAAATTGCTGAACATTTGTAACTAAGCTAGACTTTAGTGAGGGTAAATTTTTTCTCGAACAACTTACCTCGAATCAACTCGGTTTGTCTCAAACACCGAGTTGCAACAATTAAGTACAACCTTCGCCTTAGCCCATTCACTCTCTCGAGCTGAATGTGTGGGAGAAGGTCTAGTATTCACTCTCTCGAGATGAACCCACAACGAACCAATAACCACAGGCTATCAATTTAGTGGTTTTGGTTTTAAAACCTCTATCTCGAGCAAGCCAAAACCACTAAGATGAAATTGTATTTGCAACTATAATCCCATTAAGTTCAAACACAACTACTAAACGAAATTACATTTAAACAACAATAGGCTATCAATGAGCAATATCCAATCGTAAATTTAACCCATAATCACACCCAGGAATTGGGGTTTTAGCTAGACATGAAAAAGATATAAAAATCGATACCTAAAATTGTTTCCATCAAATGGGAATGATAAATAATGTCTTTAAACACGTCTAAGATGAAGATTCTTTGATGCCCACTTCCAATTTCTTAGAGATGAAAACCTTCAAAGCTCAAGAACAATGTCTCCCAAAAACTCTAAGAACTCAAACTGAAATATTCTAAAAATCAGTAATAATTCACTACAACTTGATACTAAGCTACAAATTTAAATGGGTATTTATAGTTTTCGAAAATTTGTGTTGCGAAGGACCACTCGGCGCAGTTAGTCGGGATCGCCGATGCACTCGACGATCTGCCCTTTGGTCTTGTTCAACGTCTTTCAACATTTTGAATCATTGGGCGATATGGTGTTGCTTCGCGAAATTTTTTGGCGATGCACCGACTGCTCCCTTTCATTGCCAATTTGATCTTTTCCTTCAGGGTTCAGCACACTGAAACTTTGGGTGAGGTTATGGCCATTCGGCGACTCACCTAATGCATTAGGCAATCCTCAGGCCTTCATTTATTTGTTCTTTTAGCCGCCTTGTTCCTTTTTTGCTTGATAACATCCATGCTTTGTCATTCAACTCAAATACCTGAAACTTAAGGAGTTACATCAGTTATTGAGACAATATGCATTTGAGGACACTAATTCCATTAAAATAAAGCCCTAAATGAGTCCAAATCATGGACTCATCAACACCCCCAACTTAAACTTTTGCTTGCCCTAAAGTAAAACTTAAGTTCAGCGGTTCAAAACGGATGTCTTAAACAGTTCTACACAATACTCAATCGTGAATGCACACAAAAAGTCTCAGCTTACTCGTGCAAGGATCAATTGTGCACTCAAAGTTTCAAGTCGTGACTCACCATTATCAAAGAATCTCAAGCTCACTATACTTGCTTCAAATGCAAGTTCAAGCTCGACAAAGGAAATCAAATGCCCTTACACGAATAATGATTCCATGTTCACACACAATGGTTCAACAATTTATAGTTCCGAAATCAAGATCAACACTCACACTTACAAAGATAAACACAATGCATGATTTCACCCATAGGTTTTACCCTTATTTTCCAATTGACTTTTGGTTCAACTCATTCAAGATCAAAAAGGTCTTTTTCAAGGCTTGTAATGGGGATGAGTGTAATGGTACGGTCATTTAAGCTTATAGGCTGAAAGTCCTCATGAAATATGATGTGAACAACACCTTCTTTCCTTCTCTTTATCAATTTCATTCAAGCTCAAAAATCACCTATTATTCATCTTCCATGATTCATTGGAAACCCACTTTCTATGTATTTCCATAACTTTATTTCACGACTTTTTCTTTCTTTTTTTTTTTCAATATTTTTTTCTTTTTCTCTCTTTTTTTTATATGGAGGGGTTCCATTTTTCTCAAAACATGGGCATGAGGGACTCCTTGGCATTTACTTGATTTGCCTTTTCTTTTCATCACACCCCCAACTTAGGCTTTTGGCCTAAGTTGGCTATTCAAACAAACCACATATTATGAGGATTATGGGTAATGAGTCAATAAAAGGTAGCAATGTTATTGAAGGACTGCTCAACTTTTTCTCTCTATTTCTCTCTAGGATCGATGAATTTTTGGTGATTGATTGATTAGGGTAGGTTCTGATTAAGTTACTAGGCTTAAATTGACCAAAACTACTTAGTTTAGGGGTTAAATGACGTAGTTTAGGTGTTCAACACATAGGGGAAAGACCAAAACTACCCTACTTAAAATTTGAGGGAGCCGGATGACAGACGCAATGATGGACCGACACTAGGAACATGGTCTATCGTCTGGGTTGTGTTTCCTGGGCCAGTGACTACTGGTTTTGGTCCCTTCCCTCTACGGTCCATTTCATGGACCGTGTGAAGGATCACAGATAGTGAAGGTCACTCTGTGTAACACCTCAGAAACTAGTAGGCTAAACTAGAGCTTAATGTGAGGGTTAGAGTCATGAATATATCTCCCCATACCTAATCAAATAGGTTTTTGTGTTAGAACATCAAGCTATAACCCCCAAGGACCAACCATGGGTTCCTGAGTAAGTTGGAGCTAGGGTTTGAAGGAGCGAGGTTTTCAACTCAAATTCTTTTGAGATTCATAGCTAAGGTATGGTAGTCCTTCATCCATGGAGTCCTTCCAAACTCAATTTCAGAACTAGTAATTCCCTAAAAGTTAGAGTTTAGCTCAAAACTCCTGGATTCCTTTTCCCCAAGGATCTATGAATTTCCCATATTTCCCATATTTGCAGAGATGCGGGTTTGTTGATGATAAAAGAGTATTATGGGATTATGCTTGTAGTAATTGAGTTATTTGAATTATGCTTATTATCCATGTCTAATGTAGTAATTCTAGATGTGTTGATTTGATATGAGTTTTGACCTTTGAAAGGGCAAGATATGATATTATGCATGTTTTATGAAGGTTATGTATATGCTTTAAGAACACTTTGAGAGTGAAGTGATTATGTTTATGATCTTGTTGTGTGTTGCTGAAAGGATATTCTCATTTACACACTTATGTATGAATATGATATAATGTGAATGGTTTTGTCACAATATGATGATTCTATGGTTAAAAGGCTATTCTCACCTATTGAATCTATGAGCTATCTTATAAATTATGTTGGATTGAGTGTCAAGACATTCTTACATGAATATGAACTTAAGTTAAGACTTAATATGTAATTTGTGGTAAGTAATGCTTAGCACCGAGTGTATATTGAATATGAGATGAAAGCTTTTACACTAGTAGAGTTTGGGTTCCAAATGGGACCTTTTACAATAGTTGAGTCCGGGTTCCCAAAGTATGTATTTGATGATATGGAGACCTTCTACCTTAGTTGAGTCCGGATTTCTAGTAGCAATCTCTTTATCCCATAAACTACGTTCCCCCGTAGGATATTTAGCTAGAGGATCCACCTTAAGCTAACAAACCATTGTCTTACCTTAGGCAAGTAGGACAACCCCTTTCGGTGTGGGAAACACTGGATTCCTTGTTAAGCTCACATGGTCTATGTCGGTTAAGGCTTATTCCCACTATGACAACAATATGAACAATAATATGAATTATGAACTATGGCTACTCAAGCAGCTTTACTTAGTATGGGTGAGATTATGAGATCTTATTCATGCATTGCATAAGTATGCTTTGATGGTATTTATGAAGTATTTCTTTGATATTATGATGATATATATGTTGACTATGCCTATGACTTATGCTTTTCCACTATCTTCAAAATGATGTTTTAACTTAGTAAATTGCATGCATTCAAATGAACTGTCCCATTTCGAATATTTTCAAGGTTTTTATGCATGTCTATCATACTTAGTGAATTTTGTGCTAACACATATTTTCCTACATTTTCTCCAAGTGTAGGGTCCGGTTCTCAAGGTGGTCCTCATTGTGGCTAAAGCTTGGATTTGCTCATTTCTCTTAGCTTGTTGGTGAGTCCTCATGATTCGAAGCAGGATGTTTTCACTAGTCGTTTCATTTCTTGTATTTTCTTTTCGGACTATGTTGGATGGGCTGTGACCCTATTTCATTCAAGTATTGTAATAGATGGCTATGTTGAGACAAGTCTAGACTTTTGCTTTCCTTTATGAAAATTTTGGACTTGAAATGTGTTTTTACTCTTTATTGTTCTATGCTTATGTTATGATATGCTAAGTGGCTTACCTGGTGCATTTCGGGGTTCTATGTGCCTTGTTACATCTAAGGGGTACCCAAGGTCATGACAAACTTGGTAATCCAAGAACAAGGTTTAGAATGATTCTAGGATGATGTCTCATACGACACGTCTAGTAGAGTCTTGTTCATAAGTGTAAAGCGCGCCACATTCATGAAAGAGAGGCTACAATATGATTAGAAAACTGCACTTCTTTCATTACTCTTAAGTCGTGCCGTAGAGTTTAACTCTATAAAGTCCCTCTCTTAATCCTTCTTTTGTGTCTTCAGGATATGAATACACAAAGAGCTAATGCTACAAGAATGGAGGATGCCAATGTGAATCAAGGAGCTCCTCCTCAAGCTAATCAAGCTCCATTTGATCATATGGTTGAGAATGTGACCCATGCGGAGTTTAGGTCTACTATCCAAATTTTGGATCAAGCCGTGATAGCTCAAGCCAATAGAGAAGTTGTAGCTCCGGTGAATCCTAATGTGAATTTGGCTACTTCAAGGGTTAGGAATTTTTGCTAGAATGTACCCTCCCAAATTTAATGGCTCCAACGCGGGAGAGGGTCATAAAAGTTTTATCAGTGAGGTTTATAAAGTACTTGCTGTTATGGAGGTGTCTCCACAAGAGAAGGCGGAGTTACCGCTTAATAATTGAAAGATGTGGCTCAAGTGTGGTATGATCAGTGGAAGGGTGGGAGACCCGTAGGAGCGGGCCCGGTAGAATAGGAATTGTTCAAATTGGCTTTTCTTGATAGGTTCTTCCCCCTAGAGTTGAGGGAGGCTAAGGTACAAGAGTTCATCAACCTTCATCAAGAAAGTATGAATGTTAAGGAATATGATCTAAAGTTCACAAACTTTTCAAATATACTCCAAGTATGGTGGCGGATTCAAGGGCTAAGATGAGTAGGTTTATGTCGGGTGTGTCTGACTTGGTTGAAAAAGAGTGTCGTACAACAATTATCCTCCATGACATGGATATCTCAAGGCTTATGGTGTATGCTTAACAAATTGACGATTCAAAACTCAAGGAAAAGAATAGGTAGGTGAAAATAGCTAGAACCGGTGATGGGAGCTTCTCCAATGCTAGGTCTGATGGACAAGGTTGAACAAGGTTCAAACAAAGGTTCTCCAACCAAGGTTTCTCAAATGCTTCCCCAAGGGTAAACAAGGATAGGGTGCCTAACCCTAAACCTCAAAGAGGTAATGGTAATGGATTTTCTATGGCAAGGCCTACTTGTGCCACATGTGGGAAGAAACATAATGGTAAGTGCCTAGCCGGCACGAATGGTTTCTATGGATGTGGAAAGAGTGGCCACAAAATGAGAGATTATCGATGCTCAAGGTTAAGGGAAGGAAAAATAAGCAAGCTCCTTCTAGTGGTTCAAACTCCAATGCCCCAAAGAAAAACTGCTTTTATGCTCTTAAATCCCGAGGTGACCAAGAGAGCTTCCCGGATGTGGTGACCAGCATGTTTAAAGTTTTTCTTATTGATGTATATGCCTTGTTAGATCCCGGAGCTACTTTGTCCTTTGTGACACCTTATGTGTCCATGAAGTTTGATATGCTCCCCAAAGTGTTATTAGAACCTTTTTCGGTTTCTACCCTGATTTGTGATTCTGTGGTGGCTAAGAGGGTATATAGAAGATGTCTGGTTTCCTTGTCCCATAGAGTTACTCTTGTTGACTTGGTAGAGCTTGACATGTTAGACTTTGATTGATTCTTGGTATGGATTGGTTGCATGCATGTTATGCCTCTATCGATTGTAGAACTCAGGTGGTTAGATTCCAATTTATGAATGAGCCTATCTTAGAGTGAAAAGGGGAATATTCTATGAATATAGGTCAATTTTTGTCCTACCTTAAATCTAGAAAGATGATATCGAAAGGTTGCTTTTACCATGTTGTTAGGGTGAGGAATGTATATTTCGAAACCCCTTCTCTTGAGTCGGTTTTGGTGGTTAATGAGTTCCCATAAGTTTTCCTCGATGATTTGCCATGTATTCCTCCCAAGCGGGAAATAGATTTTGGTATTGACCTTCTTCCGCATAGGCAACTTATCTCTATTCCTCCTTATAAAAAGGCTCCAGTGGAGTTAAAAGAGCAAATAAATGATTTGCTAGACAAGGGTTTTATCTGATCGAGTATCTCTCCATGGGGTGCTCCGGTGTTATTTGTTAGAATGAAGTATGGATCTCTTAGAATGTGCATCGATTATTGTCAATTGAATAAAGTGACCATCAAGAACAAATATCCTCTTCCAAGAATTGATGACTTGTTTGATCAACTTCAAGGGGCTAGTTATTTCTCTAAAATTGATCTTCGTTCAGGTTATCACCAATTGAGGGTGAGAGGGGAAGATATCCCAAAGATGGCCCTCCGAACTCGGTATGATCATTATAAATTTCTAGTGATGTCGTTTGGTTTGACCAATTCCCCGACGGCGTTCATGGAGTTAATGAATATAGTGCTTAGGCAATACCTAGACATGTTTGTAATTGTATTTATCAACGACATTTTGATCTATTCAAGGAGTGAGAATGAACATGTGGACCATTTGAGAATTGTGTTGCAAGTTCTTAAGGTCCAAACACTTTTTGCAAAGTTTAGCAAGTGTGAATTTTGGTTAAGGTTTGTAGCTTTCCTTGGTCATATTGTGTCAATCAAGGGTATTGAGGTAGATCCTAAGAAGACGGATGTAGTCAAGAGTTGGCCTAGACCTCTAACTCCTTCCGACATTAGAAGGTTTTTGGGTTTGGCCGGTTACTATAGAAGGTTTATTGAGGGATTTTCTTCCATTGCTTCCCCTTTAACAAATTTGACTCAAAATAAGGCTAAATTTGTGTGGTCAGAAGATTGTGAGAAAAGTTTTCAAGAGTTGAAAGATAGACTTACTTACGATCCGGTGTTGACATTACCGGAGGGTACGAATGATTTTGTGGTGTATTGTGATGCCTCTAGAGTAGGGTTGGGATGTGTTCTCATGCAAAATGGTAAGGTGATTGCCTATGCTTTGAGGCAACTTAAAGTCCATGAGAAGAATTATCCGACCCATGACCTTGAGTTAGCGGCGGTTGTTTGCCTTAAAAATATAAAGGCATTATTTGTATGGGGTCCAGGTGGATGTTTTAATCAATCATAAAAGTCTCCAATATGCGTTTAGTCAAAAGGACTTGAATCTCCGACAAAGGAGGTGGTTAGAATTATTGAAGGACTATGACATTAGCATCCTTTATCACCCCGACAAAGCTAATGTAGTAGCGGATGCTCTTAGTAGATTGTCCATGGGTAGTGTGGCTCATATAGAGGATGAAAAGAAATAATTGGTTCGTGATGCGCATAGGTTGGCCTGACTAGGTGTTCAACTAGTGGATTCCGCCAAGGGTGGTGTCATAGTCCATAATGGTTCTGAATCTTCCTTTGTGATGGATGTGAAGTCTAAGCAAGGCTTGATCCTATATTAGTTGATTTGAAAGAGTCGGTACTTAAGAATTCCGTTAGGCTTTCTCCCAAGGGGAAGATGGGGTGCTTAGGTACCAAGGAAGGTTATGTGTTTCGAATGTTGATGGTTTGAAGGAACAAATTTTAGAGGAAGCCCATAGTTCTCGGTATTCTATTCACTCGTCAGCCAACAAGATGTATCGTGATCAACGGGAAGTCTATTGGTGGAATGGGATGAAAAAAAATATTTTGGGATTTGTGGCCAAATGTCCAAATTGTAAACAAGTTAAGGTTGAACATTAAAGGCCGGGAGGCTTATCCCAAGATATAGGTATTCCCACTTGAAAGTGGGAAGAGGTGAATATGGATTTTATTGTGGGTTTACTCACACCCGAAGGCAACATGATTCTATTTGGATCATTATAAATTGTATGACAAAATCATCCCACTTTATTTCCTTCAAGATCTCTTTTTTGGCGAAACACTATGCCAAGTTGTACATATGGGAAATAGTGAAATTGCATGGAATTCCTTTATCTATTATTTCTGATCGGGGTACTAAATTTACTTCTCAATTTTGGAATTCATTCCAAAAAGGGCTTGGTACTAAGGTTAAGCTTAGTATGACTTTTCATCCCCAAACCGATGGGTAAGCGGAGCGTATCATCCAAACATTGGAATAAATGTTGAGGGCAGGTGTTATAGACTTCAAGGGTAATTGGGATGACCACTTGCCATTAATAGAGTTTGCCTACAATAATAGCTATTACTCAAGTATCGGTATGGCTCCCTTTGAAGCCTTGTATGGTAGGAGATGTAGATCTCTGGTTGGTTAGTTTGAGGTAGGTGAAATTGCTCTAATTGGTCCCGAATTGGTTTATGAACCTATTGAGAAAGTTTGGCTCATTAGAGAGAGGTTGAGAACGGCTCAAAGTAGACAAAAGTCTTATGCCGATGTTAGAAGAAGGGATCTAGAATTTGAAGTTAATGATTGGGTCCATTTGAAAATTTCACCCATGAAGGGTGTGATGAGATTTGTCAAGAAAGGGAAACTTAGTCCCTGGTATGTAGGCCCATATAAAATTTTGAAAAGTATTGGGAAGGTTGCCTATGAGTTGGATTTGCCAAATGAGTTGGCCCCGGTTCATCCGATATTTCATGTTTCTATACTTAAGAAGTGTATTGTAGATCCATTCTCCATTATTACCCTTGAATTGTTGGGAGTTGACGAAAGTCTTTCATATGAAGAGGTTCCGATAGAGATCTTAGATCGGCAAGTCAAGATATTGTGAAATAAGGAAATAGCTTCCGTGAAGGTTTTATGGAAAAATAACTTAGTTGAGGGTGCTACTTGGGAGGTCGAGGCGGATATGAAATCCTGATATCCTCATCACTTTCCTTCTACTCCTATTCAAGCTTGAGGTAAGTAGTTCCTCTTGAGTTTTAGTGTTTTGGGAGGCATATGTGTTATATGTGTTTTTCCATGATTTCCTTATGTTATGCATGTTCTTGATGAAATTCATTTTTAGTAAGAAAAATGAGTTTTTATGATTGATTGTCCTCATGTTGTTGTGCATTGAGTAAGAGTTGCCTATTTGACTTCATGTGATGAATTGATGAACATGCTTTAGTATGCTTGTGAGAGTAATTGCATATTGGCTCCATTATGTTGTGTTGAACATACTTTTAGTTGGAGAAGGTAGTTCCTCCTATGAATATGAGAACTGTTTATTTTCATGCATAATGGGTTGTTAGATGTAGTTCATACTTCCTTATGTTGCATTGATTATGTTTGAGATGAAGTTGGAGTTTCCTCCTTTGAATTGTGCATTAGTTTGATGTTTCATGCATGATGGGCTGCTAGTCTTGAGTCTTTACTTCCGTAAGGTGTCTAGATCATCATTCGAGGATGAATGTTCTCAAGGGGGGAGATATTATAACACCCTGGAAACTAGAGCTTAATGTGAGGGTTAGAGTCATGAATATACCTCCCCGTACCTAAAAATATAGGGTTTTATGTTAGAACGTCAAGGTATTACCCCCAAGGATCAACCATGGGTCCTTGAGGAAGACCCTAGAAAATGGCCTGGACAGTGACCTAACAACCAAGTCGCAAAAACAAACCACAGTTCACCAGCACGGGCCGTGGGTCCAACCACGGTCCGTCAGTGGTGGGTCGTGGTTAAGGCCTAGAACTGCTTTTTGGCAGTTAAGTTTACGGGCACTTTGGGGTTTTCCGGATTTAATTATATTAAGTGACGTCATTTTATACTAAATTAGATCACCTATATAAGGATTTTATGTCACTAAATTAAGTCATCCAAGCCATTATTTCTAAAATTCCAAAAGAACTCATCCTCCCAAAATATTCTCAATCTAAAACTTCAAGGAAGAAAAAGAAGGAAGTTGGAGCTAGGGTTTGAAGGAGCAAGGTTTTCTACTAAAATCCATATCTAAGGTATGGTAGTCCTTCATACATGAAGTCCCTACAAACTCAATTTCAAAACTAGTAATTCCCCAAATGTTAGGGTTTGACTCCAAACTCATTGATTCCTTTTCCCCAAGAATCCAAGAATTTCTCATATTTCCCATTTATGACCTTGAGATGTGGGTTTTTTGATGATAGAAGAGTATTATCGGATTATTATTGTAGTAATTGAGTTATTTCAATTATGCTTATTATCCATGTCTAATGCAGTTATTCTAGATGTGTTGATTTGATATGAGCTTTGACCTTTGAAGGGGAAAGATATGATATTATGCATGTTTTATGAAGGTTATGTATATGGTTTAAGAACACTTTGAGAGTGAAGTGATTATGTTTATGATCGTGTTGTGTGTTGTTGAAAGGATATTCTCATTTACACACCTATGTATGAATATAATATGATGTGAATGGTTTTCTCAAAATATGATGATTCTAAGGTTGAAATGGTATTCTCACCTATTGAATCTATGAGCTATCTTATGAATTATATTGGATTGAGTGTCAAGACATTCTTCCATGAATATGAACTTAAGTCAATACTTAATAAGTAATATGTGGGAAGTAATGCTTAGCACCGAGTGGATATTGAATATGAGATGGAAGCTTTTAAACTAGTTGAGTCCGGCTTCCCAATGGGACCTTTTACACTACTTGAGTCCGGGTTCCCAAAGTATGTATCTCATGAGATGGAGACCTTCTACCTTAGTTGAGTCTGGGTTTCAAGTATAGAAAGAACACTTATAGGAACAGTAAAATTATGGCTACAAAATTTATCAGACGAAAGTTTAAAAACTTTAAGAAGTAATAAAAAATTTGACGGTGAATTAGCCACTACAACTATGGAAATATTATACAAATACGAAATAGCTATAAGAAATGAATTTAGTAGTATGACAACAGAAGTAGAAGAACAAAATAAAGAAAAAATCATAAACCGGAATCTAATGACAAAATTAGCAATATGTAATATGTGTTATATAGATGAATATACATGTGCATTTAAAGAATACTATTATAAAGGAACATATAGCACAGAAGAAAGTAAAGAAATAAGAAAATTATATTTCACAAAATTACCAGAACCTTTTAATTCAAAAATAATAAAAAGTTGGAATGAAGCAGGGTTAACAGATACTTTAGAAGCTAGAATAAAATTCTTACAATGACGGTTTATAGAACTATGTGAAAAACATAAAGATGAGATAAAAATAGAAAAGATATTAGTAAGAAATCTAGAATGTTGCAAAATAAAACAGCACCCCAATTTGGTTGTACGGATAGGTATTATAAAAATAAAACAAGAAACTATAAAAAATATAGATCAAAATATAAATATAAAAAACCAAGAAGAAGATACTACGTAAAAAACTACAAAACTAAAAGACCATATAGACCAAAGAAAAAACTAACGGAATGTACTTGTTACAATTGTGCAAAGCTAGGACACATAGCTAGAGATTGTAAATTACCTAAAAATCCAAAGAAAAAAAAAATCAGAAATAATAATAGACGATGAAAAATATATGCAGATAGAATACATAGAATATGAATTAGAAAGTGAAGATAGCATATATGAAATATCAGAAAATG
>JAJOOO010013508.1:0-26794 GCA_029582685.1 Solanum piurae | reverse complement strand
AAAAAAAACAGTAGAAAACGCACTCAATCAACCTGTTATGTCTCCTTTGTATAAAATAATATATTACAAAATATAGCTTTTGGGATGCGAGTTAGGGCGAACGTCCATTTAACAAAAACATAAACAAATCCAAATTAAGAAAAGAAGCAGTAGAAAACACACTCAATCCACTGTTACTTTTTTAATGAAATTGCGTAAAATTGATGTAAAAAATTTATTTATTGCGCCCAATGGTCCTTCTCGTTCCTCGAGTATGGAGTTACTCCAATGCCATGATTTTTGATTTAGTTGAGCTCCAATGCAGATACAGACACGAGATGGAAAAAAAACAAGGCATAACACTCAAAACTTGGCCTTAAGTGGGAAAACATCTATACAACTCAACTTGTTAATAATCATCTAGACACCTCCAAAGCTTACAACTTGACGAGTTACAGTTGAGACGAATTGAAGTAAACCAAACATTCAACAACAATAATAACAAGGAATTAATCACAGTATCTCTGAAGCCGAAGCATTTCTGTTGTGAACCTAAGATCTTCTATTGTAACGTCACGAGCATGTAGTTCATCTTCCAAAACTCGATTCTGATACCATTTTTCTAATTCAGATTCCAAAAATTGATTGTGAATACATCCACCGCAATCTGAACAGGGATGACAAGGAGTATCTCCTCCATTGCAATCTGGACAAGGGGCATGAGGAGGAGGTTTCGCCATTGTTAGGGTTTCCAAGGAACGAAACAGATCAACTTTACCCGCAAAAATTGAAGATTTGGGTATTTATAGGTACAACTCCTACTACATTACGTACAAACAAAGTTACCTTGTTTGATTGTGATTTCTTTTTTAACAATTATTTAAAATTTGAATTTGTTAAAATATAATTAAAAATGTGTCAAATTAATTTAAAATTTCCTTAATAAAAAATTTACTTCACTTTTTTTTAGCAGAGTCTTGATTATAAAGTCTCTTTAACATGCATAAAACTAGGTATATTTGTGTTATTTTGTTATATAGTTTGGTATTTTTCATTTTGCAAATTTTACTAGATTGGTAAAATCTGTTTGTGTTGTATTGTTTAAATGTGCTCACAATTTATTTTTTTAAGCCGGATAGATAAGATTTGATACAAAGGATTTATCTGCATTTTTGTTTGTATTTTGTGTTTGTCTTTAATTTTTACCCATTAAGATAAATAACTTTTTTACTTAGTATAAATTTATATTCTTGCATCATAATTAATGTTAATAATATAGTTTCTCAAAATAATAATTTCCAACAAGTAAAAGGTTTTATTTTACCTACTACAAATTTCCAATGTTTCCACACAAGGAAAATATAATTAAAACATATTATTCCTCAATAAATAATTAAGGTAAGCGGAAAATTTTAAATCCCACTCTTACTCAAACTTCAGAAAATACATTTATAAACCCAAAACAAATTCAATAGCACTTGATAAAAAAAAAAAAAAGTTTTCATTTTCTCTCTTTGTGATAGAGAATTCAAACAAGAAATCTCTAATGGATGATGAATATTTTCTTCTTTCTTTCCAAGATTTTGATTTGAAAGAAAATTTAACATTATGAAACTACTGATTCAAAATTTTCATCAACATTTCAATGGTCATCAACAAGTTATTCAAATATTTGGGCTTATTATTACAAACTCAACAATGCCGCCATTCTGGTTTATTTAAAAAATTAAATGAAAAAAAATCGCCACTTAATTTTTCTTAATTTAGAAAACTAATATTTTTTTCAGAAAAATCAATTGAAAATATTACTTTATTTGAAATTTTTGAAATTAGGATTGTATTTGGCCATACTTTTTACAAACAATATTTAAAATTTGGATATATTTTGTATGAATATGATTTAAATCTTCAATTTCTAAAAATTAGAAAAATCACCCGACTTGAGTAGCTTAACCATGTGTATTTATGTTCATTCGACTTGGCACATTTTTTTGTTGGTGGCGTGAGTTTTTTTAAAAAAATAGACAGAAGGATGAATCTTGCAACTTTTTGGTTAATGCAAAGATGTTTTTTGTTCATTTATATAATACAAAAATTTACTTTAAGTTTAAGTCATACTTCAAGGATAATTTTAGCCAAAAACTCACTAGATTTGCTTTAAATCATATACCCAAGAACGTTTTTTCATTCGTTATATGTTGATGTTGACTGGCATGGATGAGCAAGTCAAGGCTCTTCCGCTAAAAAAATATTCAAACAAAATACTCTTAAACATGATATTTATAATCTTTAAAATAAGATAAGATATCAAATATAATAATTTTAAAAAAAAAAACTTATAATATAAATTTTTTATATATTTATGATGAATATAACTTAAACTCATTTTCAAAATGTATATAATATAATTCATGTGAGTTATTCAGATTTTCTTTAGGTGTTAATAAACTAAAAGAATAGAAAAAAACAAGATTCTCCTTTTGTTTTATTCTTTCTTGAACTTACATTCTCTATATAATTAAAGAGAAAATTACGTGGTTAAACAAACTTATACTACTTAATTACTCATTATAGTTATAGTATGTTATAATTACCACTCGCGACTAACATTATACATTAATATATGAGCTGACATCGAGTTTGTATAATTAGACACGTTTGTATATGTATAATTCGTAGCTAACAATCCTTTGTTTGATTTGTATTTGTATACAATTGTTTGTATTTGTATATGATGATGATTTCTTTTGATTTTTCAGTTTTGTCATCATATACATTCAATCTTTTTGTGTATAACTTTTTAAAGTTTGTATAAACGTGTAGTTTTTAGAGATGATGTAATTTGTATAGTATATTTTTTATAATTGTTTAAAGTTCATACATTTATGTTTGTATTAATTTGTTAGTTCGAGTTTTATTATATATGTATAATTCCAGACTTTATATTACTCAATTATACAAAAACACGTGAATTATACAAACGTACCTGCGAATTATACAAACGAGATGTGAATTATACAAATTATTATCCTCTCTCCTCCCTCTCCCAATCTCGCTCGCCTCTCTCCTCCCTCTCCCAATCTCACTCGCTTCTCTCCTCCTTTTCCCAATCTCTCTCACCAAAATATACAAATAAATATGTATAATATACAATATCTAATCGATATACATATACAATTCACCTCTCTCCCACTCTCTGCCTCTCTCCTCCCTCTCCCAGTCTCACTCGTCACTCTCCTCCCTATAACATGTAGGGATGAATCGTAATTAGCAAACTACAGCTATGGAGTGTAATTAGGCTATTTTTGAGTGACTATATGTGAAAGTTCCTCGTATATAGAATTCTTTATCTTCAACTCTATCACCTCTTTTGATCTTTCATATTACATAGTTATTTTCTTAGGTTTGTGTGCACTCTACGATCATGACCAGGGGCCAAAGACATGAAGCAAGCATCCACAACTATTTATGCTATTGCACTTTGCACCCCAGTGATAAGAGCTAGAATTCGATAAATAAAGAAATAAACAGACAAAGATTGCATTAACCATTGGTAAGACAACATACTAGTAGAGTAGCAGTCTTTACAAGTCACAAAGAGAAGTAAACTTAGTAGTAAGTTGTAAATTCATTGTTCTTCCTGAACTTTCACTGCTACCTCAATGCTCTAACTAATGTACTATCAATGAAAAAAAATTGAATTCTGCAGGCTTCATTTCCACGACCTGGCTGTTTCAGAAAATTGCAACAAAAAGAAAATCAGTACCATGCTTAAAATGGCTTTCGTAATAAGGTTAATTCATCAAAGGAAAAAGATAAGTAAAGATAGGCCTATAAATCTCCAAGTATTCTTGATACGTCTACAACCATTAGAACAATATGGAATTTAACTATTTAAGCAAGAATCGTAGAGACACCAGAGAGTCGTCACCATCAAACTGACCAACACCTAAACCAACACACCACATTTAGCGAACAATGTTAAGCACATCAAGTTTCAATTTCAGCTGATTTAATGAACTCTGAAAACAAATAAACACCTTTTTTAAGAGGAAGCGAACTGAACACCTTAGTCTCAACAGAGAAACTAGAGAGTTGTCACCATGAAAACTGACCAAATATTCAAAGGAAGTTTTCAATCCGACCCATTAGACACAACGGTTAAAAAACAAGTAACTATCCAATTCAACCCATTATTAGACACAACGGTTAAAAAACAAGTAACTATCCAATTCGACCCATTAGACATGAGTTATATAACTGACTTTTAAAAATGGATCAACTATGAATATTATCCACTAAAACTTTGGAAAACTGGACATCCAGATGCATAATATGAATATCCATTTGTGTGTTTGTGCTCTCGTGTGACTATTTCTGAAACCATGAATAATATGTATTATCCACATTATCTAGCAGTTAAAAGGAAAACATAACTCACAACCACATAATTCCTCTCAGTATACCCATCATAAAAATACAATCTTGATAACAAAAGTTGTACAGAACCGAAACAACGAGTGGCACATGAATTATGTTATCAATGAATTGAGGGGAAGATCGAACCTGATAATGAACGTCATTTTGCTCCTACGGTTTCATGATGTCTGCTACTTCAGGAAAATGCTTCTTAACTATTTCATGAACCTGCTTCCCGTATTCCTTAGAAAACAGCCTGTTAGCTATTTCAGCAAGCTCCCTCCGGTCTATTTTACAAGGCACGTTCTTAGCAAATTCAGTAACCTCATACTCCCATACTCTGTCAAGACGCTCAATTTCACTATAGAATAAAGATAGGGACACACCAGGTCAAAATGTTATCCTGACTGAAAAATGAAAAAAGAAATGTCCCGCATAGAACTAGTACAAGATCCCGAGGACTCCTTATATAGCTTAGGCAATCCTCTTCCCTTTGAGCTAGCTTTAGGGATGCGAGTTAGGCCCAAGATCCATTTAACAAAAACTTTAAAAACTAAATTAAGGAAAAAGCAGTTGAAAACGCACACAATCAATTGTTATTTTTATGAAGTTGTGTAAAATTGACCTCGAAAATTTATTTTCCGCGCCTGATCTCTTTCGTATGAATTTTTTTTTTTACAAAATATAGCTTTTGGGATGCGAGTTAGGGTCAAGGTCCATTTAACAAAAACATAAAAAAAATTCTAAATAAAGAAAAGAAGCAGTAGAAAACACCATCAATCCACTGTTTTTTTTTAATGAAATTGCGTAAAATTGATGTCAAAAATTTATTTTTTGCAGGAGTTACTCTTTGCCCTCAATGCCTAGCATGAATTTTGATTTAGTCGAGCTCCAATGCAATGCAGATACATACACGAGATGGAAAAAAAAGGCATAATACATAAACAGACGCTCAAAACTCGGCCTAAAGTGGGAAAACATCAATACAACTCAACTCGTCTTCACTTTGTGAGTTGAAATACTCCAACCATCTAGACACCTCCAAAGCTTACAATTTGACGAGTTATGTGTTTAGTTGGCAGTTGAGACAAAATTGAGCATAATACATAACAGACACTCAAAACTTGGCCTTAAGTGGGAAAACTGTCTTCATTTTATCAGTAAAATACTCCATCTTATAAAATAATCATCTAGACAGCAACAAAATTGAGGTAAGAAAACATTGAAAGGCATAATACATAAACAGACTCTCAAAACTCGGCCTTAAGCGGGAAAACATCTATACAACTCCAAAGCTTACAACTTGACAAGTTACCTGTGTTTAGAGACAAAATTGAGGACTCAAAACTTGGCTTTAAGTGGGAAAACATTTATACAACTCAACTTGTCAATAATCATCTAGACACCTCCAAAGCTTACAACTTGACGAGTTACAGTGTTTAGGACGAAATTGAAGTAAACCAAACATTCAACAACAATAATAAAACGGAATTCACAAAAATTAGTCACATATATAGATAGGTACCTCAGAAGATTAATCCTATCTGTTGTGAGCTTAAGTCCTTGTATTGTATACTCACAAGCACGTAGTTCATCTTTCAAAACTTGATTCTGGTACCATTCTTCCTTGTAAAGATATTCACCACGATTCTCTTCCTGGTTAAAACATCCACAACAAGGAGTATCTCCTCCATGGCAATCTGGACAAGGATAATAAGGAAGAGGTTTCGCCATTGTTAGGGTTTCCAAGAGATTAACTTCCGCAACATATTGAAGATTTAGGGATTTATAAATTTAGACACGTACAACTCCTATTACATTACGTACAAACAGTGACCTTGTTTGATTGTGATTTCTTTTTAACCTTTAAAATTTTAATTTGCTAAAATATAATTAAATTATTTCAAAATTTTCCTAAATAAAATACTAGTTATATACGTTGAAACAAATAGAAAAAATGTTTCTTTTATCTTATAAAGATAGAGATAAAATACGTGTACATCCAATTATAAGATTAAATTAGATAAAGAAAATGATAAAAAATGTACTTAAACTATATGAAAGAAACAAAAAATGTCTTTTGTACGTAGTTTGGTCCAAAATTGTCCTTCTCTCAATACTTTCAAAATGTCCTTATTGTTATTTTGGATAAAAAATGCTCATATTTTCAAATAAGTATATAATCTATTTTCTTTTTAACACATTTTTTTCCCAAATAATATTCTTTTAAATTAGCAAATGTTTATCTTACTTCAATTCAGAAAAAAATGAAAATATTTCTTATTTTTATTAAAATTATTTTTTATCGTCATATAAATATAAATTAATGATAGATATACTATGATCTTATATATATGGCATATATTATCTGTCGAAAGGATACATGAAGTTATTCTATTTTAATTGATAAGATGAAATTAAGAAGAAAAAAAAATATTTCCTACATTTTTATTTGTTAAAGTGATTTTAAAAGAAAGAAAACAAGGACATGGTTCTTTAATAATATTTTAATTAAGAAGAAATTGTGTTTAAAAAGAAAAAAATAATATATTTATTCGGAAAAGGGTAGTTTTGACCCATTAAGTAACTATAAGGACATTTCTGGACCAAAGTATTGACTGCAAGGGCATATTTGAACCAAAGTATTAACGGCAAGGGCATTTTTTTTTGCCAAACTATAAACGGAGGGTATTTTTGTTCCTTTCACATAGTTTAAGGACCTTTTTTATCCTTTCCCCAATTAGATATATTAATAGTGTTATTGTTGTATAGTTTTGTCACGTCCCAAAAACGGACGTGGTGACACTTGTCCATTCCTACCAAGACAAGTCAGCCTCAATCCAACGAAAACGAAAGAAAAACGGAATTGTAAGCAAGAATAAGACAAAGACGGGAAACTTATTCATTCTAAACAATACACCAAAATCTAATTGTCACGTGTACAATTTACTAAATATGTAAAGTGTGAAATTTAGAAATAAGTAGAAGTCTCAGTCTTTGTTTCTCAAATTAAACAAAGTATAAAGAAAAGAAAGAAAGAGAGTAGGCAGAAGTGATCGACCAGTAGCTACTTCTTCAAATCCTTCACGAGCCTCAGAAAAAGAGCGATCACGCTATACCGGACTCGGCACCTACACAAGTATAGAAGCAATAAGTGAGTACCAACAATACGGTACCCAACAAGCAACCCAATAAATAAGACATCTAACTAGAAATCGAATACCCTTACACTTTAACTGAACCTTTTCAAACTACAACCTGCATAAAAATTAGTCCAACCTAGCAATTCTATAATACAAGGCTCACATGGCCCAATATCCATAGTTCAATAGTCAAAATCCACATCAAACGAGTCAAGTAGGTCAATCTCAAAGTCAAGTAGTTCAGTCACACACAACAAGTACATCAATCTCAAGTAACAAGCAAGTCACACATAAACATCGAATGCATCAAGTCACAATAATCAATCTCTTGTCGGAACCATTTTTCATCGGCTTTATATCAAATATTAGCCGGTATCATTTTCCATTGACTTTATATCAAATCACTAGCCAGAACCATTTTCCATCGGCTTTAGGGCATCTCCAATCCTATCCTCTATTTTATTCTCCAAATATGGAGTTCTCTATTTATTCAGACAATCAACTTCAACTTAATTCTCTATTTTACTCTCTAAAAAAGAATCATTTTCTCTCTCCTTAATATTATATTATTATTTCTATTTCATTTTTATTTTCTTATTTCATAATATAAATCATTTCTTCTCTTTGTAAATAATCACTCTATAATTTTATGTAATACAAAATTTCAAAAAAAAATTCAAATTCTTCATTTAATATAAAATTATATTTTAATCTAAATTTCTAAATAATATAAATTTCAATAAATAATACATATAATACATATTAACGAACAATCCAAATAAAAGTGAAATCATTGATGAAATATAATTACATCATAAATAATGATGATGTATCATCATAAAATTTATTTTAAATTTTACATAAATACTCAACTTTCAAGACTATTACGTTACTCTCATAAATGTTCTATTAATGTATTACGGAGTTTAAAATGAACAATTTTTTGTCCTTATTTTTTTTATTTTCCCTAGTTCATTTTGAACTATTGCATCAAATATTTTCATGCTCATTAAAAAGTGTAGTTTAATAATTTATCACTATAACATAAAAGTAGATTGTTTGAATTATCACGTAAATTTTGTGCATACTTCATAATGAAAAATAATTATAATTTTAGTTACATATTTTAAAATGACCAAAAAAAATTAAAAAATTAAATCAAAAAAATTATTAATTCGAATTGGAAGTAGTATACTTATCAATGATATGTTTTAGATGTTATATTACTTAGAAAACAATTACAAATATTAGAGACTTAGTTAATAATCTTATATAATATAAATCATATTAAAATAACTATAAATTACATATTTAAAGTGACAATTTCTTTTAAAAATAAAATAGAAAAATTATTAATTTGGATGGACGTAGTAACTTGTTAATAATATATTTTTAGATGTTATATTATATTAGAAAATAATTACAAATGATAAAGACTTAATTAGTAATATAATAGAAATAATATTAAAATAATCAAAAAGTAAAATAGAGAGGTGAATAGTAGTTCTCCAAATTTGGAGAACTACTATTCACTTCTCTATAATTGAAGAATAGAGAGTGAAATAGAGAGTGCTTGGAGAACCCATTCTCTATTTTACTCTCCAAATATGCAGAATAGAGATGGGTTGGAGATGGTCTTATATCACATCACTAGCCAAAATCATTTCTCATCAGTTTTATATCAAATCACTAACCGAGACCATTTTCCATAGGCTTTATAAACAATTGCCGGTAAAGACCTCGGCATCATAACACTCACCGGCAAAGACCCCGACATCATAAATCATCACATGTCTCATCACGACGTCCACAATTAATGCACACAAGCAATATCACACCACACAGAAGAGATAACAAATACACAATTCAAGTTCACATTCATGTTTTCAAATATTTCATCAATCAATCAACAAGGGCCACAATAAGGCAATTTACATCATCATGTTCATCACATAGCCTTTTCCATTTCAACCATTTTCTTATTCATTTAGATGTATCAAGTGGACAATTAAACCCTTCACCTCATCTCCATTACTCTCAACACACAAGCAACGAAGGAAGTACACGAATTCTACTAGAATACAAAGTTTAGGAGGTCACTTGCCTTAAATCAATCAATAATCACTCCAAGAGTCGAGTCTTTCCTTTCTGAATCACTTCCAAAGAAAGCCACACAATATATTCACAATCACTCATCGAAAACAACAAGTTTCACATCAATTATATAGAGAAATAGGTCAATCAACGTAAAATAAAATTTCAAAATGGAGGTTTGAATTTGGAAAACAATACTTGAAATGATGTTGAAGGCTTTAGGAATTCATTAGTGAAAACCATTTCGAAAAAAGGATGAAAACCACTTCAAAATCACCATTTTACTAAGTTCTTGGGTTTATGAAAATAACCCCAAACTTCACATTTCAAAAGCTTGATTTGAACACATTTATCTATAAATAATAATGTGTAATTGAAGATTTAGAGTTAAAAATCATTACCCAAAAGCTTTTCCTCGAAAATTAGGTTCAAATCGCCACCCAAAGCTCCAAAACCTCAAGAATGGTGTAATGGGCTTAAACCACAAAATTTCCAGGTCAAAAACCCTCTTAGGTCTCACAAAAGCGACTAGAACTTTGCTTAAGCGAACCCGGCTAAAAGCTCGGGTCTCGCTTAAGCGATCAGACCTTCACTGATGCGTATCGGAAGTCGCTTAAGTGAAGGTTCTTCGCAAATGTGAAGGTCAACGGAGTTGACCCTTCGCAAAAGCGGCCCACATCTCACTAAAGCAAGCCTCACAAGAGCGAGTCATCTATCGCGAAAGCGGAGTGCACCAAAACAGAGACATCAGAAATCAATAAACTCTAAAAACATCAAAAGGACCCTCGAGATTCGTTCAGAATCCCATGCGCACAAACCACATATGCAAATCAATTTTACTCGACGTTCCGGACTCAATGGAACCGCCAAAACACGAATCTAAGGTCTTCTTGGCCAGACATTCATGAAAACCACAAGAAACTAGCTAAACGTGTAAAAAGGCTAAAACAAGCTCGGGACCTCTCAAAAATCAACCAAGATCTGACCTCGGCCTAAAATTATCCCCCAAATTCAACAAAATTCTCAAAATTCCGATCCGAGCATCCGAACCTCAAATGTTGACCAAAGTCAACCCAAAGGCTAAATTTCCATAAATTCATAACTTAGGACCTCAAATCCTCAAAAAACTCCGAATCAGAAACCGACAAATCTCACATATTAGATTTCACATTTCGAGACTGATGGAATTCAATTCCAACACTCGAAACTCCAAAAGACTCCAAAAACCACTTTTAAGCAACTTAGCCTTTCAAAAGCACAAACTTATCAAATTCTCAACTTTTTAGTCAAATTCCAAAACTCAACATATAAAGACTCGGGGACGATATCGGAAGGGCAAAACGGTAAATTTCAAGGAAAAAAAAAACAAAAAATGACCAATCGGGTCATTACAAGTTTAATAAAAATTATTTTGCAAATTTTATTATACGGGCATAATCTGCTTGTGTTGTGCTATTTAAATGTTCACAATTTTTTTCCCGGACAGATAAGACTTGATACAAACGGCTTTTGTTCCTACTTTGTGTTGGTCTTTAGTTTTTACCCCTTGAGATAAATAACTTTTTGCTATGTATAAATTTATATTTCCGCCTCATTATTTACGCAAAACCAATTTATTTAAAAGACGAAAACCGCATTATTAAATGTTAATAATATACTAAATTTCTCAAAAAATTAATTTCCAAGTAAAAGGCTTTATTTTACGTTACAAATTTCCAATGTTTCAATTTTAGTACGTAATAAAAATAACAAAAATATTATCCTCAATAAATAATTAAGTATTGTAGGCGGAAAAATTTAAATTCCACTCCTACTCAAAGTTTAGAAAATATACTTATAAATACTTGCTATAAACAACGCAAAATATAAAACAAGCTTCATTACCATTTGATAAAAAAAAATATGAAAAAAATGGAGAATTCTCTCATGAAATCACCAATGAAAGATGAAGATGATCCTCCTTCATTTCAAGAGTTTAACTGGGAAGTAACTACGGATGATGATACTACTGATTCACTCATGAAAGATGAAGATGATCGAAAGATTATTGAATATCAATGGCCATCAACCAATTCTGCCAATATTTGGGATAATGAAAGTAAGTATATTCAAGATTGATCTATTTAAGTATAAAGTTCATAACTTTATGTTGTTTTTCATACGATTACTACTTTCTTGCTAACATGTTGAAGATTTCTTCATAGTTGATGTTGATTATCAAAAAAAAATCAAGATTTCTTTTAAGTATAAAGTTCACTACTTTATCTTACTCATATTTCTTTCTAATATGTTCAAGATTTCTTTATAGTTGAGGTGATGCAAGCTGGTCTTGACACTATGGTTATCAAGATTTAAGTATTAAGTTGTCAACTTTATGTTATTTTTTGTTACAATTAGTACTTTCTTGCTTCAAGATTGACGTCTTTAAGTATAAAGTTTACAACTTTATGTTATTTTTTTTTATTGAATTAGTATTTCTTGACAATATGTTCAAGATTTCTTTAAGTATAAAGCTATGTTGTTCCGACTCTTCAAAAATGTGTGATGGGTCGGATTCTCCTCCAAAAGTATTTTTGGAGAGTTCGAGTAATGTATAAAGTTCATAACTTTATGTTATTTTTGTTTCAATTAGTACTTTCTTGTCAATATATTCAAGATTTCTTGGAATTTCTTGCTGCAGTTTCACAGAAACACATATCGGATCATGCAAATATGAGAAAAAGTGCCAATTATGAACATGGATCTTCCTCAACATATCATCCAATTAATCAATCTAATCTTGGCCAAAATTTGAGCAACAAAATGTTGAGTAACAGCTGCATTGGAGTTCAAGGTTCTGCACATTATAATAGGCCTTCATTAGATCATAACAATTGGAGTAGGGAGGATTATTCAGTGTGTTTGAGTTACTTGTCGAATCAGAGTGTAGTCAAAATGGCTAGAAATCCCAAAGACTCGCGATTATTGCAAAAGATTCTTGAGCTGAATAACTATGACCACATACAAAGGATTCTTGATGAGGTTCTTAGTTCTTTTTATGAGGTGATGATATATGAATCTGGACATGCTCTCTTTGTAAAACTTGTTGAGTTCTGCAACGACCAACAGTTGCACCTAATTCTCAGTACATTTCAGTTACATATGGATTTGTTTCTACAAACAGCTTTTACAAAGAATGGGTGAGTAGAGTTTTATTTTAAGTACTCGAAAACTTTTTATCCTTCTGAATGTTGACTTAACATTTTCTTTTTATCTTTTGATTTGACAGTTCAATGTCGATTGAAATGCTAATAGTAAGCCTTAAAGAGAAGCCATCATTGGCCAAAATGTGCTCCAAAATTGTGTCTTTGAAGTTATTTGCACTGATGACTCATCGAGTAGGAAGACACATTATTGAAAAGTGTTTCTGTGTGTTGAACGAGAAGCAGAATGAGGTAAAGTTATTATACAAATTTTGGTTGTTTTTCATATCTTTTAGCAATATGGTATAGTGAATGCTCACTTATTGAATTTGCTAAATGATTTTCAGGTTCTGTATCGGGGGGTTATTAGTTGTTTTAGAGATTTGGCTACAAATGTTAATGGATGTATATCTTTGAATGTCTCCATTGATCATATCACCAACCCCCTCAGAAAGGAATTACTTGAAAGAATCATAAACCATTCAGCTTACTTTGCTCATCATCCTTCGGGGTAAGTAATAACATATACTAGTTTCCACCATCTATTGCCAATCATCTCCTCTTTTTTTTTTTGCTATTGTTGGCTGGTTTCTGGTTTCTGGTTTATGTTTAAGATAAGAATATGAGCGTGTTCTTGTATCACAACAGGAACTATGTTGTGCAGCATATTCTTACACTCGGGGACATACAGATTTCAAATAAGGTGTGCAGTCAACTGGAGAAGGAATACATTCAACTAGCTTTCAAAAGAACAGGTAACCGTGTTGTTGGAAAATGCTTGGAGTCATCAAACGCTGGAACAATTTCAGTAGTTGTTGCTCTTCTAAAGGATGAAAAAGCAATAGTTCGACTTGCCAAACATTTTTATGGAAATTATGTGATTCAGAAAGCGTTGCAATATACAAAGGTATCATGTCCTTTAATAACCCGTTGTTTGTGGGGATATTTTTTGGCTGCTATAGCAAAATATTGTTAACGATTTATCTGTGTCTATATTGACAGATGCATGGACAGGAAGCATGCCATCAAGAACTAGTAAGAGTTTAATGGCACATAGCTCGGATCTTGTTGACACCAAACCTGGGAAACATGTGATCTCAATGATCAACTATCTTGTTACTTGAGACACTTTGTACTTTGTAGATTCAAGACATCTTTGCTTTTTTACATCTGTGATATGCTATGTGTTGTAAACTACAGAGAGATCAGCAGTAATGGAGAAGAAGAACTTTTATTCATACGCACAAAAACTGTGTTCATCAGCTACTATACATGAGTATACATACAGCTCATATTCTAACTGCTTCTATGTGCAAGTGGCTAACAGACTAACTAACATTCTAACCAACTAATTAACAGAGTAATTAATAAATTTGCTAAGCTAATCATCTTGCTAACTAACTCCAATTAATCAACTAACTAGCCAAATCCAATACTCCCCCTCAAGCTGGATGTACTAAAGAGATTCAGTAGTCCAAGCTTGTCTAACAAGAACTCATGTTGTGTCCTTCCTAAGGCCTTAGTGAGCAGGTCAGCCTGCTGCTCTTTAGTGGTGATATAGATGGTCTTGATGAGCCCTTTTTGTATCTTCTCTCGAATAAAATGACAGTCAATTTCGATATGTTTAGTGCGCTCATGAAATACAGGATTGGCAGCAATTTGTATAGCAGCCTTGCTATCACAATAAATAGAAGTTGGTTCACCAAGTTCTACTCCCAACTCCTTGAATAAGCTGGCAACCCACACTACTTCAGCCGTCAGACTTGCCAAACTTCTGTACTCAGCCTCTGCAGAACTCCTTGAGACTGTATTATGCTTCTTGGATTTCCAGGAAATGAGTGATTCACCAAACTTCAGGACAAATCCAGTAACAGACCTCCTTGTATTTGGACACGCAGCCCAGTCTGCATCACAGTAGCCTATCAAATGTGGCTTATGATTGAACTCATCAATATCCTCTTCCCAGGCTCCAGTTTAACATACTTGATCACTCGTAATGCAGCCTTCCAATGTGACATTTTTGGTTTCTGCATGAACTGACTAAGGGACTGTACTGCAAAAGCTATGTCAAGCCTTGTGATGGTGAGATAAAGTAACTTGCCAACAAGGTATTTGGAAACATCTTCAAATAAGGCATCATTGGTAAGAATATCATGATCATATTCTGCAGTAGTTAGCTTCATGTTACATTCCAATGGTGTTGCATTTGGTCTAGCATTTCCCAGGCCTGCTTCAGCTGTCAACTCAAGAGCATATTTCCTTTGGTTCATTACAATACCCTTCCGAGACCTCATAAATTCCAATGGTGTTGCATTTGGTCTAGCATTTCCCATGCCTGCTTCAGCTATCAACTCAAGAGCATATTTCCTTTGGTTCATTACAATACCCTTCCGAGACCTCATAAATTCCAATGGTGTTGCATTTGGTCTAGCATTTCCCAGGCCTGCTTCAGCTATCAACTCAAGAGCATATTTCCTTTGGTTCATTACAATACCCTTCCGAGACCTCATAAATTCAATTCCCAGAAAGTACTTGAGCTCACCTAGGTCCTTGATTTTAAAGTTTTTGTGCAATACATGTTTGGTTTCTTCTATCAATCTCTCATCATTACCTGTAATCAACAGGTCATCAACATAGACCAATATTATTACCAAACCAGATCCCCTCGTCTTAGTAAAGAGAGAATAGTCAAGATGACTTTGTGTGTATCCAGATTTTGAGAAAGCCTCTGTCAACTTAGCATTCCACTGTCTTGATGCTTGTTTAAGTCCATAAAGTGACTTAACAAGCTTACAAACAAGATGCTTATTCATTTCCTTCTCCTTATTATGAAACCCTTCAGGTAGGTCCATATAGACTTCTTCAAGCAGGTCTCCTTGAAGGAATGCATTAAAGACATCCATCTGATAAAGCTTCCAATTTTGAGCAGCAGCTAAGGCTAAAATTGACCTTACAGTTACCATATTCACCACAGGGGAAAAGGTCTCTTGGTAGTCAATACCCTCAGTTTGATTATAGCCTTTAGCAACTAATCTAGCTTTGAATCTGTCAATTTCACCATCCGCCTTATACTTAATTTTGAAAACCCATTTGCAACCTATAGTTGCCTTTCCTGCTGGTAATTGAACTATCTCCCAAGTTCCATTTTCTTCTAGTGCTTGAATCTCTTGTTTCATAGCATTCACCCACCTTGTGTCATTCACTGCTTCTTTATAGTTCCTGGGCTCAACTTCTGTAGAGAACTTTGACAAATATACTTTGTATTGAGGAGATACACCACTATAGGATACATAGTTGCTCTGAGAATAAGGGTGAGACTTAGAACCTTTAGTAACATAATCTTTCATCCAAATGGGAGGATGGGAGATTCTTGAAGATTGTCTAGTCCCTTGTACTTCTGCTGCATTGTTGTTATCTATATGAACATCATTAACTTCTTCAGGAGGAGCATCATTAACATTAATCTCATCAGTCACATCTGCAGTGTCTTCCTCCTCATGGAAATTAGTACTCAACTCCATAAAGTTGTCATCCATAATAACAGGATCTGGCACTAGTATTTCTTCATCATCCTCAAACACAGGAACTTCATTTTCAGACACAAAATCTGGGAATACAGGCTGCACATGCTTCTGTGACTTGGCTATCTGATGGAAAGGAAACACATCCTCTCTAAATACAACATCCCTATTCACTAGGAACTTCCTTTGAGACATGCTATACAAAAGATACCCCTTTTGAGTTGCAGAATACCCCATCAAAACACATGCTTCAGCTCTAGGAGAGAATTTATCAGTTTTAACCATCCTAGTTGCATAACATAGACACCCTATTGTTCTGAGGTGATCAAGCTTGGCTTTGTGACCATTGAACTGTTCATAAGGAGTCTTTCCTTTTAATACCTCAGTAGGCAATTTGTTAACCAAATAGACAGCAGCTAATACACATTCTCCCCAAAACCTGATAGGGATATTATCTTGAAACCTTAGTGCCCTTGCCACCTCAAGAATATGCATGTGTTTTCTTTCCACTACTCCATTTTGTTGTGGAGTATGTGGACAACTGCTTTCATGAACAATGCCAAGAGATTTAAACAAAGTACCACATTCATTATTGAAGAACTCTGTGCCATTATCAGTTCTTATTTTCTTGACATGCTTATTGAATTGATTTTGGACCAAATCAAAGTAAGACTTTAACAAAGGGAACACATCACTTTTCATTTTCATCAAACACAACCAAGTCATTCTAGAACTGTCATCAACAATAGTCAAAAAGAATCTACAACCATTGTGAGTAGCAGTCCGACTCTTATATGGTCCCCAAACATCTAAATGCAGTAGATCAAATATATCAGTAGCTCTATACATGCTTGACTGAAATGGCAACCTAGTTTGCTTTGCAAGAGGACAGATTCTGCATTTATTACATGCAGTAACATCAGTATTATCTCCATACAATGACATATGTTTCAACACCTTTATTGATGGATGTCCCTGCCTGTTATGCCACAACAATTTGTGTGTACTTGAATGTTGTGTCATAGTTCAACTTGCCAAACATTTTTATGGCAATTATGTGATTCACAAAGCGTTGCAATAAACTAAGGTATCATGACCTTTAATAACCCGTTGTTTGTGGGATATTTTTTGACTGCTATAGCAAAATATTGTTAACGAATCTGTGTCTATATTAACCAATGCATGGACAGGAAGCACGCCATCAAGATCTAGTAAGAGTTTTAATGGCACATAGCTCGGATCTTGCTGACACCAAACCTGGGAAACATGTGATCTCAACGATCAACTATCTTGTTACTTGAGACACTTTGTACTTTGTAGATTCAAGACATCTTTGCTTTTTTACATTTGGGATATTTCTATAGTTTGTGTTTGAGGCAAGAATTTTATTCCTTAGGATTCAAAAGTGTATTCATTACTTAAGGAAATCAAATATGCTAGAATAATCATAGACTAACACCATTTCATCTTCATCACTTTGAGGGAGCAACTCCCCCCAAAATATGACTTGAAAGTACAATAATATTTTTCTTTTACAACTATGGTGTTCGAGCCAGCTTGCTCGCACCTCGATAATTCTACTAGCAACCTTCCACCAGCAGAAAGGCTTGGCCAGTTGACAGACTTGGAACTTGGAAGTACAATAGTTGGTTAATATTTCTAAGACAATGGCCTATGTACTTAGAGCTGAGACATTACAAAATAGAGCTGCATTCAACTTTCTGAGACTCCAGAACACTTCTAGCAGCCTCTTTGACTACTTGTCCACTCACATAATGCTTGCGGCACACGGGCATATATACTTCTGCTCCTGCAATCAACTCCGTTCTCGTCTCCTCTGTCTTCCTCAATGTGAAAGAAGCACGTTCACCACAAAGTTCACATCGGGCAGTAAGTTTGGTCACGGAATCAGCAATTGGTATTATGTCAAGGACTGAACCAAAGCTCCTTCTGCAAAATCCAAAATATGATCCAATACAGATTAGTACACGAGTTTTTGCAACAGAGAATCACATTCAGTACATAAGAAATATTCGGAAGAATAAGCAGAATATCTCTCTCGCAAAAATATGTATCAATTATTAGTACATTAGAGCGCACGGAGACTAAACGGAAGTAGTACCTTAGATAGTCACCATCTAACCCAGCAACTATCACAACCTTGCCATCATGATCAGCAACTTCCTTACAGAAATCATATAGATCCTCAAAAAACTGAGCTTCGTCAATGCCAATGACCTCTAACTGAAACCACGTAACAGTCACAAAAACAGGTAGTCACATATACAAAAGAAAAATGAGTAATGATAAAAGTCATAATACAGTATTGTTACATACTATCAAAGAAAGTTCAGTGGCCAACTTACAAAAGAGTGCATACTAGCAAAGAAAGTTCAGTGACTAACTTACAAAAGAGTGTTTCATGATTATATCATTTCCCCTCACAACTAGGGGTAGATTTGGAGGGGTGGAGCCCCTAACTTCTCAAGAATTAAAATTTAACCCGTCAAATTTAAAAATTTCGGAAGAACGCACTCAAAAATAGACTTGTTTGCCCTATATTTTGGAGAATATTTTCTGTTGCTAACACAGATAGGCTGCTAGCACCCTGACTATGTGTGGAGAAGGTCCTATGACAATCATCTAATATATTCATATCTCAATAGCTTCCCATCGAAGTGTTACCTTACTGTATGCTTCAGGACCACATCTCTGTTTAAATGATGATAGATTAGCTAAAGGCCAGCACGGCAGTCTGTCTCCATCATGTGTCACAATGGAATCCAACCCATATCTTGTATCCTTGTCTGACTTTAAAATTGCTACACTTCTGCAGAGAGGGGAAATAGCACAAAAGCTAAATCAGACAATGATATGAGAACATCAGGAAGCCTTAAATATCTATCAAGATCATCAAGGTTCAAGCAGCACTTCAAAACTCAGAAGTTAGCATGCTTTATGAATCCAAATTATATGTCCATAATTATATTATCAAACTTTTGATATCTTCAAGGTAATTAGTAACTTCCTAAATTTTGATGTAAAGAATCATAGGAACAATCACAGAAATCAGAACAAAATGTATTATTTTTGTTTGATAACCGAGAAATCCGTCTGTGACCCGCCCTTTGGACCAATCACAGCCTTCTAAACTCGGTGGATAATGGGCCCGCCCCTCTACCCTTCTCCACTTAAATACCGGGCTTCGCTTTGCATGGTGTGGGGCTTGAACCTGCGACCTGAGCCACAAATCCTCCACCTTTTTCCACTTGAGCTAAGCCTTGGGGGCAGAACAAAATGTATTATATGGTTATCCAAACAAGATAGGACCAATCTCCTTCGGAATGATTCCATCAATTGAACAAAAGGAAACAGAATATGCTGGTTCTACTTCTCTGCGCGGCTGGCTACACGAGATTGATCTGTACACAAACTGCTGTTCAACTGGGAAGGAACTGAACACTCAAGTTTATTTTTGTGTTCAACTGCAACTGCAATTAAAATAAGGATTGCATAGTCTTAACACAAAAAAGTAAACCGTTAAAGGACTTGTTTATCCTGATTTATCCGAGAAGTAGTCATTAATATTTCCACTATATGAACACATTAATTTCCACCCACTTTTTTATGATTGTTCACACAATTGCAGCTCTTGATGTGCCAGGTAGATGGAATTATGTCAGTTCCAGAGTAACATTCATAGGTTGGTAAAGATTATAAAATCTTTTCAAACACTACCAACACTTATAAATGCATTGCCTAAACGTATTTTGGCAACAGCATAGAATAATCTGCTTGACCACCAGACATAGCATTATAGCATAAGAAAATAAATACAAATAGATTTCCTAGAATGCCCGAAATTCATCAATCCATGGCAGCATTGGTTAGTATATAGTATCGTAGAAGAAATAAACTCATTTGTTATAGGTTTAAATTATGATGAGGTATGGCTTTTTAAGCATTTTATTGGAAACTACTCAACTCTGCTGTTACTGCAATATAGTAAAAGATGACCGTAAGAGAATATGTTTTCAATGGTAAACTTATTTTATTAAGAATTACATCCAATAAACCGAGGCCATCACATTACTTGGTAATAAAGCAATTTATCTGTTTGTTCACATACATGTTCCTCATAGAAGCAAATAGCAAGCCTCTGCTTGCCAAACTAACAGTTGAAACTGTGGGGAGATCGCAATCCAATTTTTGCATTCAAAGGCAAATGGCATCTCCACAGAAGATTTCTGTCGAAGGATCACAAATTCCAGGAAAGCATGGCTTGTGTCTGGAAAGTGCATTCCCGACTTGTAGCACAAAGGCTGAAGCCTGTTTCTCTTTCTATGTTTGAATGTGTTTCCACTTTTTTAGCTTAAAAGGATACGAGCATACAGCTGGAGTGTAACATGCATTGCACTTTTCGAGATACAGCAAATTGCCCGTTTAATAAGACTCTTTGCAGCTAAGTGGCTGAGGATTCAATCAAATGGTCATTTATATTGTCGTTTTTCCTTTCTCTTTAACTCAGTTAATCTTGAACATCGCCAGCGTCTTTTAAGATACCTGCCATATCTTTGACCAATCTATATATCTCAGCAGTCTGTTCATGAGCATTATGTTCCATAAAGAAGAAATGTGCTTGTCTTTGAACCTCAATCATACTATAACCAGGTTTCTTTTTCACCCCCGAGTCTTTCATCAGTCTCCTTATCTCCGCAACATTGTTCCACAAACCAAAAGAAGCATAAGCATTAGACAAGACAACATATTTGCCTGCATTCTCAGGCTCCAAGTCGAAGAAATTTCTAGCAGCAAGTTTTACCATCTCGATATCACCATGAATCTTACAAGCCCCAAGTAAAGCGCCCCATAATACTGGGTGCTCCTCACAACATGAGTTTTTGACAAACTCATGAGCCTCTTGTAATCTTCCAGAACGGCCTAGAAGATCCACAATAGCTGCATAGTGCTTTCCTCTCGGCTGAAGCCCATAATCTCTCATCATAGATGAAAAATACTCCTTACCTCTATCTACCAGACCTCCATGGCTACAAGCAGAAAGAACTGCAAGAAACGTAACATGGTTTGGCCTATATCCTTCATCTATCATCCTATGAAATGATTCCAGAACATCTTTTATTCTTCCATTTTGTCCATACCCTGATATCAGAGCAGTCCATGTTATCACATTCCTTTCCAAGGACTTACTAAACACGAGATAGCCATCAGATGGAGAACTACACTTGAAATACATGTCCATAAGCGCACTATTAACTACAATATTTCCACTAATTTGGCTTTTAATCAACAAAGTATGTGCTTGCTTGCCCTGCTCCAGGACAGCTAAAGAGGCACAGGCTCTAAAGACTGATGAAAAGGTATACTGATCTGGAAGTACATCTCTCTGTTTCATATCATGGTACAGACTCAGGCCTACTTCCTCCATGCCCTTCTGCACATACCCAGCAATCATAGCGTTCCACGAAACCAAGCTTTTGAATTGCAACTTATCAAATATAATGTGTGATGTATCCAAGTCTCCTGCTTTTGCATACAAAATTAACAACTTAACAGTCAGATATTCATTTGGAACAAAGCCGACAGTAATCATTTGCCAATGGACTCTTTTCCCTTTCTTATACGCTTGGCGGAAAATGCACTCTTGCAAAACAAGGGAATAAGTTTCTGCCTCCACCTGTACACCAGAGCGGCACAATATTCCAACTGCTTCAGCCACCCTTCCTGAGAAACAGAGACCTTTTATTGTCTCATCCAAATAGAGGGAATTCTTTACGCCATTGGCCTGAAAACTGGGAATATTACCAATCATGATTTCAATTCAAATGTCATTGGAATAACATGGTCCAACTTTTACTTCCTCTACATGAGTGAGCCAAAGAGCATGGAGATTTCAACACCCCAGGGAAGAAAGGAAAGGGAACAGAAAAAAGCTGATTCAAGAACAACAAAATTCAGAAGAAAGGCACAATCATTCAATGAGAAAGATGAAAGGTTGAGTAACAAGAAAAATTCCAAAACTTTTAACAACTAGAACTGCGGAGAAAACAAGTCTAAATAGCAGAAACGACACTTGGTGCCTTGGAGCAATTGAATTTAGTGCTGCAACAACTTGGTTTTTCTTTTAACAAGTACCAACAAGTTGCTTATTTGAACGCCAAGTGTGAAATCGAACTAAGAAAAGAGCACCCTCACTGGAGATGATATAAATGACTAAGTCGGGACTCTCACGTTGAACTCTTGCCCAACTATGTTCTTAAACTCATGAAAGATATCTTTACAGTTGATTCAACCAAATAAACCATCACCCAGAAAGTTGGTCTTCGATAAAAATAGCAAAATATGGCAACACATTGCTGAAAAGATGATTTGTTATGTTACTGAATACCATACCATTCTCTCCCTGCCACTGTTAAGCTATTGACCAAAACAAACTCCGAGGCAATAAAAAAAACACTTACAATCATTGGACTCAATGCATCGTCTTCCATGTTTCATTTTAAGGTCTATATAGTGCATCATAGTCTTGAGATTTAGCCAAAAGTCCTACTTATATAAGTTCTACAAAGCTTGTGTAGGTATAAGACACTATAAAGTAAGTAGCTAAGTAGATAATCCTCAAGAGAGGAAACCAAACAGATACCGGTTTATTGATCGGATGGCCCAAAAAAACAGCTGAGGCACACTTTCTACTCCAACAACATCATACCCCGTGTAAATCCCACAAGCGGAGTATGGGTAAGGTAGAGTGTACGCTGACCTTAACCCTACCCCCAAGTTGTTCCCAATAGACCTTTGGCTTAAAAGAACAGTAACAACATCGAAATAATGTGAAATGGAAAACAATACACAACATACAGAAGAAAGAACAGCAGCAACAACAAAATAAAGCGACAACCAAGCACAAACAAACACAGGTGATAACCAAAATCGAAGAACAAGAAACTACCAGAAAATATTTCTACTCCAACAGGTGAATAGTATAAAAAGATTTAAACTTTAAATATGCACAACATTTCATTACACAACTAAATGAGAAACAGATTGAGAAAACTAACCTGCCATTGCTTCTTTCAGACTTAATCCTCTTCAAAAGAGTAGTAGTTTTTCCAGCAAACATAGGACCCACAATCACATGAACCTCACCAGAACTAGAACTCGAACCCGAACCCGATGCCTCACTATTTAAGACCCGAATTTGATTATGGTTTTGCACAGTAGAACACCTAAAGGAAGAAACTTTACTCATGGGGTTCATTGTTTGAGCAGAATTAAGGTTCTTGAAAGTACTAAGAACCCCATATCTCCTGCATACAAACATGGTGGTGGGTCTTGAAAGTACTGGGGAAAGGAGTGATTTCATTCTTGATAATGGTAACATAAAAATTGATTTTTTTTAGGCTTTTTGGGCTGAAATTCTTCAAAATTTAATCACATAGAGACTATTTGTAGGTATGATTTCATGGGAAATTGAATCCAAATGATGATAAGAGTATATGAGATGAGAAAAGGGGGCAGGGTTTTAAGGTTTTAGGTTCTTGGAGGGAAGATGGAACCAACAAGGATGCAAAATACAACTTACCTACCAAATTTTTATCCGGACCAATTTTCGCGCAACTCGATTTCGGAGATATATGTGAGCTACCACTAGTAACCAGAGGTACCAAACTTACCTACCAATTGTATATTGTAAAGGGTGGATTTTGTATTTTGATTATACATCATCTAAATTTAATATGATCATTTTGATAATTGTTTTTATCAACAATATTATAGCATTAATTAAGAATAATTTTTATTTGTTACCAATCATAATAAGGAACTAGCAAATTGGATTGTTTATCATAAAAAGATGTAACATTAGCGACTCCAAAATAGAAAATTAGGAATTTCTTGATCGCAAGACACTCCTCCACTCAATAGTGTCACAAGTTAATATTAATTATTGATGATAACGGAATGAAATAATTAATGAAATTAATCTCTCTATGAAAGCACGTTAAATCAAAACACCTAATTATGTTAATGGTGAATAGTAATAGGTCGTAGAGCTTTGATTTAATGATAAGATCACAATACATGACGTGCAAATTAAGCGTACGTCACGTATCGGATTCGAACTCTATCCAATAGTTTTAGTTCAATCAAAGAAAAAGAAAACGAACATGATATTTTAAATTATGAAATAGAAATATATAGAACAATAAAAACTATAAAGAATATGTATTTATTCTAATTTTAATAAATACATACAATACATATTCGAGGAGTAAATATGTGTAAACTTTATTCTTATCTTAAAATATAAAAATATTATTTTTGATAGACTCTCGACTCGAGGAGATTTTGACTTAAACTTTAAATTCTCAAAGCAGCTTGTGAAAAGATAAATGATTTTTATGAAATGTTTGTAGTGAGTGATATATATTATTAGCTTTTGCATGTGATATAATCATTCATTCAGTAAATATAATTGTGTCCAAAAGCCATATAATGATGCATTGATCAACGGTTGGCAAATTTCTCCGCCTTAATTTGGATTCGTATCGTATAAGACTTAGTATTTTTTTATTAAAATATTTTATATGTAAGTTTAAACTCAAGATTTATGATTAAAAGTGAAAGACATATATTCATACCATCATAATTAATTCGTCCTAATTAAAGATAAAAAATTTAATGGAAGCACAAACATATTATATAGAGTAGTTTTTTAGGTAGATATTTTATGAAACATTTCCAAGTTGTTTTCGAAAGTATAAAGCACAAATATCAAAGTTGTTATACTTTTTATACCCTCTAAAAATGAAGTTTTATGTTAATTTATTATTGAATGTACAATTTTCATGTGATTGTTAAGCTACGAATTCTAGTTGTGAGAATAATTGTTGATGTTTATATTATGATATATTGTATATATTACACTTCTTGAGATGCAGTCCTTTTATGAATTCTATGTGAACACGAAATATTTTATACACTATACTATTTTTTGATGTTAGTATAATTTGGTCGAATTGTATAAATGTGATCACGATTTTTAGTATTATTGTAATGGATATTTTAAACAAAAATCAGTTATAATAAGTAATATAGCTCAAAAAGAATTTTAAAAAGGCAAAGGCAAATAACCAAAATTCTTTCTTGGGCACAACAATAATTAATTTTTTGGCTTAAGTCAAATGTTGCCCCTTGAAGTTGTCGCAGATTTTATTTGAACACCTCAACATATCTTTGTTTCTATAGAACACTTTATTTGTTCAAAAGTCATTCCTATTAGACACAACATGCTGACACGTAAAACTATTGGAAATAAATTATTTTCTTTTTTTACTAACTTATATACAAAATTAATAAAAAAGGAAAAAAATCATTTCTTTTGAAAAGGAAGTTTTCTTCCCAACCCAATATTTCGCTCCCTCTGCCATTTTTATGTACCATTTTCATAATCCTTTTTTACACATACACGTCCCACCCCACCCCCTTCCACCTAGATATTTCTCTTACCGTCTCCAATTCTTCTTCTGCTTTTTCCCTTTTTATTATTTTTTTTTATGTAGATCTGCATATTCAATATTCCGGCAAAACTCCATTTAATCCAGTAAAATAAATATGAATTAATTTTTTCGAACAAAAGTTTGTTATTATCTGTTATAATTGTGATAAATGATTACAAATGGGAAGTTGATAAAGACAATGAATAAAAGGATTTGATGCTATTAAAATGAAAAAGAATAGGTATTTAGCTTGGGTGGATGGTGTATTGCCGACGCTGATGAAAGGAATAAGATTCAATTGGAGGAAAGAGAGATGTGAGTTGATCAATGGAGGAGAAGAAAGAGGTCGGATGATGGTTTACTGGGTTGCCGGTGCCGGCGCCAATAGAAGGGCGATGAAAGAGGGGATATGGGTTTGAAGAAGAAGACGTGGGGGTGGGGAGGTTAATTCAAAATAATAAATTTTAATTTCTTAAAAAAACATTTTGAATTATTTAAATAGATTTTTTTTAAAAGTTGAATTCAACGCCACGTGTCATCATTTTATTGGTATGTTTATTATGTATAAGCGTTTGAATTACACGCATCTTAATATTTTAACTGATTGTTATTTTATATTAAATAGGTATATATTTGTTAAAATTAAAGTATTCAATAGGTATAACTGTAGGGTTGTTCATGGTTATGGTTAAACAACCAAATCGAACCGCAATCCGAATCAAACCGATTAAAAAAATTGATATTTGGTTTGGATTTGGTTAGGTTTGGTTTTTGAATTTTGAAAACCGATACTATTTGGTTTGGTTTTGGTTTTACAAAAGAATATCCGCAAAAATAACCAAACCGAACCGTTAAATTATATATATAAATTTTATAATTATTTATATATTATTCATAAATAAAATATAAATATTTTATTAAATTTTAATTAACTTAAGTCT
>JAJOOO010013507.1:0-21675 GCA_029582685.1 Solanum piurae | reverse complement strand
GGGATAAGATCAAAGGAAGCAGCCAATACCTGATCGTTTGGGAATGCATCATTAATTTCAGCCCCATCTTCTAACTTGAGCATAGCTCCCTCTTCTAATCTGGACAAATGATCGGCAACTTGGTTTTTTGTCCCCTTTCTATCTTTCACCTCAAAATCAAACTCTTGCAGCAATAATACCCATCTGATCAACCTCGATTTTGCATCCTTTTTATCCATCAGATACCTCAATGCAGAATGGTCAGTATGCACCATGACCTTAGTACCAAGCAAGTAGGATCAAAATTTCTCGAATGCAAAAACCACAGCAATGACTTCCTGTTCAGTCACCGTATAGTTCTTTTGAGCCACATTCAGAGCTTTGCTGGCATAGTAAATCAGATGAAGAATCTTCTCTCGCCTCTGTCCCATTATCACACCAAACGCCACTCCACTCGCATCACACATTACTTCAAATGGTTGCCCCCAATCCGGTGTAATAATGATAGGTGCGGAAACTAGCCTTGCTTTCAACTGTCCAAATGCTCTCAGACAAGCATCATCAAAATCAAACTTACACTCCTTTTTGAGCAGTTTGCACAATGGGTGTGCAATTTTAGAGAAATCCTTGATAAACCTCCAATAAAAACATACATGCCCAAGAAAACTTCTAACACCTTTAACAGAGATAGGTGGTGGAAGATTTTCTATTACCTCAACTTTAGCTCTATCAACCTCGATACCCTTCTCGAAAATCCGATGACCCAGAACTATCCCCTCTTTTACTGTGAAGTGGCACATTTTCCAATTTAGCACAAGATTGCACTCTTTACACCATTTTAGTACCTTGGTCAGATGCATCAAACAACCATCAAACAAGTCACCTACCACAGAGAAATCATCCATAAATACCTTAATAGTATCCTCCACCATATCTAAATATATCAACATCATGCCCCGCTAGAAGTTCGTTGGAGCATTACACAACTCAAATGGCATCCTTTTGAAGGCGAAAGTCCTATACAGATAAGTGAAGGTGGTCTTCTCTTGGTGTTCTTGAGCTATAACGATCTGATTGTAGCCCGAATACCCATCAAGAAAGCAATACCAACCCTTTCTAGCAAGACGATCCAGCATCTGATCCATGAACGACATTAAGAAGTGATATTTTTCTATCCACGCATTAAGCTTGTGGTAGTCCATGCATACTCTCCATCCCGTCACTGGCCTCATCAGAATAAGCTCATTTTTTGCATTAGGCACCACAGTAATCCCACCTTTCTTAGGTACACACTGAACAGGGCAGACCTAACTACTATTTGCAATAAGGTATATGACTCCAACATTCAACCATTTGATTATTTCCTTTTTCCCGACCTCTTGCATAGGTGGATTTAGTCGCCTTTGGTGCTCGATACTAGGCTTGTTGTCTGGCATGAGTTGGATTTTATGAGAACAAATGCCAGGAGGAATCCCACTAATGTCAGCAATGGTCCATCCAATCGCCTGCTTGAACCTCTTCAACACAGAAACCAGTGCCTCAACTTGTACCTCACTCAAATCGGCCGCAATGATTACCGATAAAGTACCATATCTTTCCAAGATTACATACCTCAAATGCGATGGTAGGGCCTTGAGCTACAATTTCAGAGCTTCTTCCACATACGGTTTTGCAGCCGAAGAGTCGTGATTCTTCATATCTAGCTCCAGTTTCTTTGGTTTGGAACTGAAATCGAACTTATCAAGTGCGGCAACTAATTCATCATAGTTTTCAATACCATCACCCTCAAAATTCATCATTACCGCTACCAGTGCATCAACACCCAACCTCTCTTCAATAGACACATTAGAACCTCGATGTACAATATGATTCACCACTGATACTGACTTGAGATCTCTTTCCTGCTTCATAGACCTACAGATATTGAGAGTTACCTCTTCATTATTCAATCGGAACTTCATCTGCCCTCTTTCCATATTGACCAAGGCGCGCCCAGTAGCAAGGAATGGTCTCCCTAAGATGATGGGAACCTCAAAATCAACCTCACAATCAAGTATCACAAAATCCATCGGAAAAATGAACGACTCGACTTTAACGAGGACATCTTGGAGAACACCAATGGGCTTCTTCACAGTTCTATCGGCCATGAGTAGTTGCATCGCAGTTGGTTTTGGAGCCCCTAAACCCAACTTCTTGTAGATAGGCAATGTCATCAAATTAATGCTAGCACCCAAATCACACAACGCCTTCGCAAAATGCAACAACCCAATGGTACAAGGAATAGTGATAGCTCCAGGATCCTTTTTATTTTGCACTCGCAAAATGCAACAACCCAATGGTACAAGGAATAGTGATAGCTCCAGGATCCTCTTTATATTGCACTAATGACCGCGTAGCAATAGCACTACAATGTTGTAACCTTGCATCATCCTTAAAGCTAACAACCCTTTTTTTGGTCACCAAATCCTTCATAAACTTCGCATACCCAGGCATTTTCTCCAAAGCTTCTATCAACGAAACATTGGTGGAATGTTGTTTCAGCATAGTAATGAACCTGAGGTATTTTCCTTCTTCGGTCTTCTTCACCAATCTCTGTGGGAATGGCGGTGGACGTCTAGGCATGGGAACAACTTTTTGGGTCACCTCCGCTTCCTTTTTTGTAGTATTTTTGGACTCTCCAGTAACCTCAATCTCATCTTCATATTTTTATACCATAATTTCAACCTCAGAAGGCATAGGGGGATCAATGGTCTTTTTACCTCCTCGAGTAGTGACTGCCATACAATGCCCATCATTCTTTGGATTCTGGATGGTATTGCTAGGAAGTGTGTCAGGCTTACGTGGGTTCACTATAGTGGACAATTGATTAAACTGTTGCTCAAGTTACTTGATCGACACTGCATGGGCATCAAATTTTTTACCAATTCCAGGCAAGTCATTTCGCATCTCTTTCACATTCTCATCAGTCGCATCACACCTATTCATCATCTTCTGCATCTTATCCTTAATGCGTGACATGCTACTCCCAGCTTCTCTACTACCAGATTCCCTGTTCTCATATGGAACATAGGGCCCAACTCTCTTATTCATGTTGCCATAGTTGTTCCAGTTGTACTTGTTATCACGATTGTAGTTCCCATCACTGACATAGTTTCCCTCTCGATTGTAGTTTCCATAGTTCCGACCTTAGTTTCCTTTACCTTGGCGCCAATTATCCGAGTTGGAACCTTGGGCGTTGGTTCGGAAACCCTCTGTCTGATCATTCACCAAATATGGAACCTCCTCATAGTAGCATTCCTCAACTGGTGGTGGTGGATCTCTAGTTAGATAGTTTACAACATTCACCTTCTATGCACCTCCGGTCACGTGCTTTAGTACGAAACCCAATTTTTTCCTCATTTGAGCCATATTTTCACGATTATCATCATTGGGTTGGCTAGGTGCGTCTTGAACTGCAAATGTGCTTCTACCTGTGTCTAACTTTCTAGTGATCCATGCCTTATTATTTTGGGAAATCTTCTCTAGTTTCTTAGTGATCTCCTCAAAAGCGCACTCACCATATGATCCTACATCGATAGTATCAAGCATAGCCTTTCCATTGTCATCGTGACCTCTATAGAAGTACTCCTTCAATGACTTATCATCTATGTGGTGATTCGGAACACTTCTTATGAATGTAGTGAACCTATCCCATGAACTGCTCACAGACTCTCCAAGTAGTGCTACAAAGTTGTTCATTTTGTCCTTGTGATTCAGTTTCTTGGACAACGGGAAATACTTTGCCATGAACACTTTATGCAATTGGTCCCATGTGCAAATCGAGTTCTATGGAAGCTAATAAAACCATGCCACAGCATCACCGGTCAATGATATAGGGAAGACTCTAAAACCTATGACATTCATATCCAACTCTGGTCGTCCCACACAACTCTTGCAGACACTTCTCAATTTAGCCATGCGACTATGTGGATCTTCCGAAGCTAGACCAGAAAACAACTCTCTTGTTATAAGCATTTGCATCAGACTGTTCGTCACCACAAATGTATGCCCTGGTGGTAGAGGAGGGAGAATAATAGATCCTTCTGATTCAACTGTATTGAAGTCGACCTTGTAGTTATCACGCAACCTCGGTTTTGGCGGATTCTGTACCCTCAAAACATCTCCAAGTAGATTACCAGCATAAACCTGAGCATTCTCATTACCCACTCTAGGAGGTTACAAGTCAACTCCATCCTCATGCTCCTCTATGATCGGATTATTATGGACCCCTTGATTTGCCATTTTTCTCAAAGTCTTGCTTAGTTCAGGATCGTATGGGGTCAATGGTTCGCCTCAACTCCTTGTACTTGGCATACACTAGAGTAGAAACCTGTAGAAAATAAAAACCAAAGAAAATGTAAAATCAGGAAATAATTGACTAAAGTTCAATAATGTTGTTAAACTTAATCTAAAAGCCTTATTCCCCGGCAGCGGCGCCAAAATTTGATACGCTCAAATTACACCTCTCTAAAGAAGTATAAGTGATCGTTGTCAAATCAAGAACACAAGTTGTAGGTTGGAGTCGATCCCACGAGGAATATGGTTCAGACTTAAACTTAACTTACTATTATATCCGTTTAGTCAAACTATTTCCGAGACAAGTAATTAAATGGGGGGGGGGGGGTTGTGTAAGCAAATAACCGATTGATGATCAAGTAACAAGTGAGCAAGATTCAAACTTTTGATTATCAATATGAAAGAGAAACTAGGGTGTATGTGTTCCCCAAAATCTTTTAATGAGGTAATCCTAATAACAGTAATCCTTTCTTAGTGTTTTACATATTGCAAAGTTGGTAAGATAGGTATCCCTAAGTGATTGGTCCTCCAAATAGGGAATTTCACTACGCACCTTGGTCTGGCTACGACTGTATATTTTACTAACCCTTACATTTACCTCAAATTAGACATCACATCAATGTATGGCTTAGTTTTCACCCTTGCACCAATTCATAATAGACTATTAGATAGCATCCACTAAATCTCTGTTGTTAATTCTTTTCTCGTTAACTACCTCCTTGGTCCGGCAAGTAGCAACAAGGCGAGTTCTAATGCGTGCACTCTTTAAAAAGACTTCTAAGCGAAAGAATTACCAATACATCCATAAACACCATTCAAGAATTACGTAATTATTAGTCATATGTTGTTAATTGTTCATGGTTCCCACAATCCTAGTTGTGGATTTAGCTACTCGTGCTTGAAAGAACACAATTCATAATTTGATAAAACGAATTCATGAACTTACAATAAGAGTAGAAGAAACTCGGAATCTCCAATTGAATTTCAAAGTCAAAATCTTGAAAAATGAAATCCGGAAATCAAATTGCTAAAGTTGCAAGTTAATTCCACAAAATACCAAGAACTAAAAGTAAAAAATAATGTCTAACCCCACAAAAACGAGGTTTATAACTCCTATTTATAGAAAACATGTCCTAAATAAAAAGGAAACAAAATAAGGAAATAGGCAATCTGGGACGCGGCTTCAAGTGATGACTCGACCTACGGACCGTGGGTTGACCTACGGTCCGTAGGTCACCCTCTGTGGTTCAACACTTAGCAACTTTTCAGCAGGGACTGGAACCTTCACTCTCAGATCATCAACGACGGATGTGCAGGATGGACTGTGGGTCGACCTACGGTTCGTGGGTCCGCTTCCATGGCTCCACACTTAGGATTTTTCATCAGGTACTGGAACTTCAACTCTCTGAACCCATCGACGGATGTGCAGGACAACATGTGGATCGACCTACGATCCATCAGTTGATTCGTAGTTCCACACTTGGTCAGAATTCCCTGATGCTCCATCTACGCCTGCCCAACGACGGTCCATCACAGGACCTACGGCCCGTGGATCCCTCCGTGGGTGGTCCCTTCTGCATGATTTCAGCACTCATCACCATCAACTGCATTCCCAGCTTGCAAATATAGCACAAAACACATTATTTCTAATACAATATGGCTCTAGACACACATAAATTCTAAGTGAATTACTTTACAAATACCGTACACTCATGGTAAATCAACCTTCACTCTCAGATCATCAACGATGGACGTGCAGGATGGACCGTGGGTCGACCTACGGTCTGTGGGTTTGCTTCTGTGGCTCTACACTTAGGATTTTTCATCAAGTACTGGAACTTCAACTCTCTAAACCTATCGACGGATGTGTAGTACTCCCCGTGGATTGACCTACGGTCCGTCAATTGCTTCCTAGTTTCACACTTGGTCAAAATTCCTGATGCTCCATCTACGCCTGCCCAACGGCAGTCCGTCACAGGAGCTACGGCCCGTGGATCCCTCCGTGGGTGGTCCCTTCTGCATGATTTCAGCACTCATCACCATCAACTGCATTCCCAACTTATTTCCTGCAAATATAGCATAAAACACATTATTTCTAATACAATATGGATCTAGACACACACAACTTCTAAGTGAATTGCATCAAAAATGCCGTAAACTCAAAGTATATCAATGTGCCCCAAGAAAAATACTAGGCCTAATAAAGTCTTTACTCAATAAATCATGCAACTACTCTTTTAGATCATTCAATTCTGCCAGAGCCATTTGATATTAAAAGATAAATTGGGTTCAGTGTTTCGCTCTAAGTCAATACTGAAATCAAAATCATGATCAGCTGAAACACCTTCAGAAACCCTTTCATTACTATTTCTGATTCTAAAGAAGGAGTATCACTACTTATATCACGAACATAAGTCAACTAGGAGGGACATTTCTTCTCAATCATACACTGAGTCTTTGAAAATGATAATACCTTCGTCAAATAGGGACTAAGAGTATCTTGTCACTTAAGTTTAAGAGAACCCGACATATCTAAGGTAATAATCTAGAACTTCATAATATGGATGAAGTCAATCTATGCCCAATGTGATATAAATATCTACCATATCCAAAATAATTAAGTATATCCACGTATTTTGTCCTATCAAATCAATAACTTAATATTGATGTAATAGATCCACCACTATGAATCATCTAAGGGTGTCTAAATAGGTACAAACCTACAAGGAGAGTCACAAAACATATCCAAAATAAGGTACATAAAAGAAAGTAGATTCATAGTCGAAATAAAATTTCTAAAAGTCGAGAGCATACTGAACAATACTCGTGACAACCTTGGTTACCCCAATTGAGTTAGTCGTTTGTCAATATAATACTTCCAACCACCAAAATATTAGTCCATGAATTGTAGGGCGATCCTTTACCACTATAAAGACGTCTCTATGAATGTTCCTACATAGTTTCATACTAGTATCCTTGCCAAAAGTCAAATTTTGTTTTCCATTAATTTCAACTCATAGTGTTGATCCTCAATTCAATCTCTAAAAGATATCTCATAGTTGAATATGTCCATATATATATCATTAAGCACCACTTAAATGTCTCTGCTAATTGGAACCTAACTTAGCTCATATCTCTTGATGCATTATATTGAGACCACCTCGTTACTTACATTAAATGGACACTATATCAACATGGTCATTATGTCATTCAAATTGAACTATCAAACTTCTTTTTAGTAAACCTCTACTCTAAAGGAGAGTAAGAAAATCTTTCATACAAATCTTATAATAAGTCATGTAACCTCAAACGTCATTATTAAGAATCATCATTTATGTCTTTGCCAACCATTAACTTTTTATCATATCCTTTCCAAGATAACTATTCTCTCATTTGGTTAATCAGTCCTCCCAAGCTTACTCTTGTCTTTAAGACATTAATATATAGACATTATATTGCTCAATTATTGACTTGTCATTAATACATATGTGTCATAAAACTATTGTAATAAATCTGAATTCATTTAAAGTATTTTCATCCAAATCACACCTCAAACAAACCATCGATACTATCCCAAACATTCTCAATGTCACAACTCTTATTACTTATTTATTTTCTAACCACATCATAACATCTCGCATCATACCACGTAACATCAACTCTCACCCGCTCATGTACAAATTTGAGAACGTATCCCCATAATAGGTGAGAGAATGAATCAAAGAATTTAGATCTTAAAGTAAACCACATACACACGATAAATAATGAAAGAATGGAAGTTTCCTAAAGTCCCATAGCCTCTCGAAGATAAGTAACAGACGTCTCCACACCAATCCGCAAGACTCTACTAGACTCAGCTCTTGTACTCGTGAAACCGATGAACCTAGGGTTCTGATACCAATATGTCACGATTCAAATGCATAAGTCGTGATGACACCTATGTTCACAACCTTTAGGAAAGTCAACCCAATAAGTTAACTAATTCCACTTAAAATATGGGAAAATAACTAGCAAGCAAATATCTTACAGAAAGTGTAATATGCATACTAAACCATGTGTACCTAGTATATCTCATAGACTGACAACGAAGAAGTAGTGACAAGACTATATAAGAAAATAATCCTTTAATTTTTACAAGTCCACATTATACTTATCAACCAAGTTTCATCAATAGGGATAATAAAATGTCACGTAATGTACAACCACCAATAACACACATAATCAACAAGAACGAGGGATGTAATGAGATGCAATGCAATATGAAACCATGAAATGATATGCCTCAGATGCCCAGTACTATCTCAACCGTATATACCTGATACTCCTCGAAAATGCATCGAGAGTTCATGACCCAAGGGGGACTCGCGAGGTCCATACACCGACACAGACGATCTCCACATGTCTGTGTGGACAATCTCAACGCACTATCATAAAATCAAACAATCATCAGCATTGAGGATCTCCACGTGCCCAACTTATAATCATAACCAATCTCTCGCACGGACGATCTCCATTGCCCAAATTATAATCATAACTCGATCCAATACGGGTGATCTCCACATGTTAGACCTTTACTCATACTCAATCTCATATCAATACATGTGCACAATATGATATCAATAAAAGGGGATGATGAAGCATCTCAATAAATCAAATGTCGCTATGACATATAATCACCTCAATTATCACAAATATATGGGTTCAATAGAGAAACACAACCACACAAGGAAATCAAGTCACTAAATACATCAGCTAATGCCCATATGCTTTGGCATTCTCGAATTATAATCTATCAATCTATAGTAATGAACTTTCACTTTAATAACATCGGTACTCATACCAATGTCCGTCACACCATTGGTACGAGACCCCATCTTTCGTTATTACCCATTGTCTATTCCATTTTTTATCTTTAATTATAAAATTTCCCTCAACGAAGTCTAGGAAGTCTTAACATACCTCAAAAGTCGAACATGTGCCACAAATTCTTCAAGATTTCATCTTTCCTTTTTGTAAAGCTTCAAAGCCTTTCTAATCTATCAAATATGTAATCCTCATAAGAATATGAATCTAATGACACCCATACTACTATATTTAATTTCGGCTCAAAAATCGGCTCAAAAAGTCATCCCGAGCCACCAAATTCAAATTTGAAATTTTCTTTCAGATTATGTTCACCCAAAATAAAATAAACCGCATGCAAAATTTCAGCAAAAATGAATCGTTATTCGACCCCCAAATCAAGATTTCTTTCTAAGAACCCTAGGGTTATATTTTCTTAATTCAATACAAATCCTACACGTTTTTACCCTAAAATCTGTTCATAGTGACATAAAAATTTAATAGAAAGAACGAGAATCATTACTTTAACGTTTTGGGATGAAATTCCTATTTTCCTCCTTTTTTTTCCTTTTCCTTTCTCCCTTTCTTTTCTTCTTTCTTCGCTGCGTTTCTCTCCTCTATTGCTACGTTCTCTTTTGTTTTCGCTTGTCAGCGTTGCTGACTTTTATTTTTGGGCTTTTGCCCTTTTTTTTCTTTTAATTTTGGGCACTTGCCCTACTTTTTCTTTGAGTATTTATTTATTTATTTCTTATTCTTTGATAAATGCTTATTATTATTATTATTATTATTATTATTATTTTGGGTTTGGCCCATATTACTTTTCTTTTCTTTTCTTAATTAAATTTAAATTTTCTTGTTTTCCCTCTATTTAGTAAAATAAAATAACTCTATTTAATTTGAAAATTGTATCACTCATTCTTTTGCAAGTCATAATTTATTTATAAAAACTACTAAAAGGATTAACATAAAAAAATGTGAAATTCATAAAACGACTAAGAGAATCGTTACATTAGCTAATCGTTCATATTTAATAAAATATAAAGTGAACAAATAGACTTTTAAAAAAATTACTTTTAAGTTTTTACAATGGTAACGATAGCAACGAGACATAAAAATAGACAGTAGAATCAACCATTTTTTTAGAGACACATTCATTTGGAATTCAATTGGTGATTGATACATTTGTTTCATTTTTATCGATTTTTACATTTTACGTCACTAATTACTAATTATTTTATTAAATAACAAATTTATTAACTATTATAATTACTTATTTAATAGATATAGAAAGTAATAAATTATTATTATTTTAAAAGGTGAGATATTCTGAAAAAATAAAATAATTACTTCCAACAAGAGGATCGAACCTGCAAGTCACTAATTAATAATTATTTTAATAAATAACAAATTTATTAACTATTATAATTACTTAATTAACTGATATAGAATGTAATAAATTATTATAATTTTAAAATGTGAGATATTTTGAAAAAATAAAATAATACTATTATAATTACTTAATTAACAGATATAGAATATAATAAAGGGGAAATTGTATGAAATAAGAAATTATTAATTCAAATTAAATGCTATAGCCATAGTTTATTTTAATTGTAATTCGCAGCAAACATCCCATTTTTTTGCCATCTGATTCGGTATACAATTAGCTATTTTCGGTATACAATTAGCCATTTTATACATTTCGATATAAAATGTGTTTGTGTTTGTATAAAGCGAGAGAAAAATGTATATACAAATATAAATACATATATTTCCGTCCTATACACTTATAATTATACAAATACAGATCTTATTATACAAATTACAATGTATAAATGAATTTATACAAAACTGAACAATTTGTATAAAATTGGATGTTTCTAGCGAATTATATAAAAATCAAAAGCTCCATAACAAACATAAAATTTGCTATGGAGCGCAATTATACAAACTATAGCTATAACATACAAATATAATTTTTATGTTTTCTATATATGAAAGTTGCTTACTAATAATAAATTATTATAATTTTAAAAGGTGAGATATTTTTTTAAAATAAAATAATAACTTGCAACAAGTGGGGATCTAACCTGCAAAACACAGCCAACACGCAACCTTGACTCATCACGGAGGCTTTCTACCACTGAGCTACTCCATTTAGTTGTAGTTAGGGTGTCCAAAAAATAATATATAAGCATATTAAATAATATTTTATCTATATACGATATAATTTTTTGATAAAGGGTATCCAATTGGACACATTCCGCCCACTGTAGCTCCACCCTTGTGTATCAAAAGCAACACTAAATCACATTTTAACCACATACTTTATTGTAAATAATAAAAAAAAATTATGTCCATAAGCTCTTAATTTTCCATTGCTTTTCGATCAAGACTTTATTTAGAAAAAGAAGATAGTGTTGGTGAGGGAGAAGCATTATAGATAGTTTTAGTTACATGAACGGACTCAAATATCCAGAGGACCATATAATAGATAATAGATAACTAATCCAACATGAAACAATTGGAACATATAATGATCAAACAATCACTTGGCTGAAAATAAATACAAAATTAGAGTTGTCAAAGAAATGATGACAATTTCTTCAATCGATTTTTTGTCATGTCACCACTTAGCAAAGGGGAAATCCTTCTGTCGACCCTTCATACCAGAAGCTAACTTTTTGGTTTTCTCCACAATCATATTCTGTGATTCCCTTAATTGTTATTTATGCCTTACTTTTTTCTAATTCTCTCTTCTTCCTTAACCTCCTTTGTTCCTCAGTCTCATTGAAATTTTTCACTGGTAATGGAGGAAGAGAATGACATGTCCATGTATGTCTACTTCATTAGGATCCATGTATTCCTACGTCGTTACCAGTGAAAATTTTCAATGAGACTGAGGAAAAGAGGAGGTTAAGGAAGAATAGAGAATTAGAAAAAGTAAGGCATAAACAACAATTAAGGGAATCACAGAATAGGATTGTGGAGAAAACCAAAAAGTTAGCATCTGGTATGAAGGTCGACAGAAGGATTGCCCCTTTGCTAAGTGGTGACATGACAGAAAAGAAAATTGATTGAATAAATCTTCGTCATTTCTTTGGCAATTCTCATTTTGTATTCATTTCCAGCGACATGATTGTTTGATCATTATATGTTCCAAATGTTCTATGTTGAATTAATTATCTATTATCTATTATCTATTACTGTCTATTATCTATTCCTGTGAGATTAGAGTTCCGTTCATGTAATTAAAAAAATGATCGAAAGGTCTTTGTTAGAATTATCTAATATGCTTCTCCCTCACTAGCACTACCTTCTTTTTCTAAATAAAGTCTTGATCGAAAAGCAATGGAAAATTAAAAGCTTATGGACATGAATTTTTTATTATTTGCAATAAAGTATGTGGTTAAAATGTGATTTTGTGTTGCTTGTGATGCAACAATTAATGTGGTTGATGACACTAATTTTATCATAAGAGGTGATCAACTGAAAAATAAGTTTCGGTAGAGTCTAAAATTTCTATTACATTGTATAGTAATTGTTATACAACGCAACAGTTTAGATTTTGAAAGATAAAAATAAATGGCTACGAGTTAGATAAAGAAAACTTCATATACATACATTACAAAATTTCACTCAATCACGAGGAGAAAAAGATTTGACTTAAATTGACAATTATGAAGGGTATATTTATAAACCAATCATCCTCGAAGAATGATACATTATTTTGCATTGTCTTAAAGGAGTGGCATTCTACCCCAATCGATTTGATTCTAAAATATGTTGTTTAAAAAATAAGTAGACATTTAATCCATTCAAAAATTGAGCTAATATATCCTAAATTTATTTAGGTCTCATTTAATTATGTTGAACTTTGTTGAAATATTTTGTTCTTATTTGATATTAATATTATATAATATCATAATAAAGAAAATTAAATACTCAAAACATTATAAAATAAATTAAAATTCATTTGATACCTCTTCAACTACAATATAAAAATAAAATAAAAAATTACAGCAATATAGTCGTGACTATCAATTCTTCAAATTTTACCCAAGTTATCCTAGCAATGAAAAAAACTTGCAACTAATAACTAAACTATAAAGGGGTAAGCTTATACTAAACAAAATGATTATACCTAAAAATAATTTATTTCATCAAATAAGTATCAAAATATCAATACAATATTATTTTTTATTTTGAAATTGTCCATTACCGTTCTTGAGAGTTGAGAATCCCTAATTTTGAAAATACCGATGTAACATCTATTTCATGAAATTAAATATCAATACAATATTTTTTTATATGCTATACGTTGTTTGATGTTCAAGGAAAGTGCAAAATATCAATCAATCAATTAATAAAATGAATTTGTACCATAGATTTTTACTGAAATCGTCGGAAAAAAGTTACCGTCCATTTCTAAGATCAAAGATTCAGTAAAAATCCTCTGTTTCTGATTCTCCTGCACTTAAGAACCACAAGAATCTTAAATTAGAATGAGATTCCAACTTTGGCTAAATATATCAATCAATCAATTAATAAAATGAATATGTACCACTAATACTTACCGAAATCATTGTCCATTTCTAAGATCTAGACTCGGTAAAAACCCTCCATTTTTGTTTCTCCTGCACTTAAGTCATAAGAACTTAAGTTAGAATGAGATTTCAAATCTGGAAAAAAATATCAATCAAATCAATTAATAAAATGAATCTATACCACTGATACTTTCCGAAATTCCTGGAAAAAAAAATCACCGTCCATTTTTATGATTAAAAAGTCGGCAAAACCCTTTGTTCATGATTCCCCTGCACTCAAGAACCACAAGAATCTTAAATTAGAATGAGATTTCAACTCTTCGCTACTAGGTTATGATAGAATAAATCGAAGAAAAAACGGAAAGATATGTCATTGAGATAAAATGATTTTGTTGTGTCTTTTTTTTTCTCGGGATGAGCCGACCCGATTCGAACATTATTTATAAGAAGCTGAACGGTTATTTACCCAGTGACTCCCATAAAAAATGCAAGTTGAGAGAGAACTTAAGAAAAAATATGATAGAAGTGGTTCGTGAAAATCTATGACTCTAATACTTATAATATGTAAAGAAAAACCTATATTTAAACACCAAAGTACACCCTAGATGTGAAATGACGTATAAGACCCCGAGAGGCCCTACACAAGCCACTTGACATACATATACACAACATAATAGAGAAAATCAAGAAATCTCATAAGAAGTAAAGAGTTTGACATATAAAAGGTAGTATATCAAAGTCTAGACAAGTCATCTATTACATCAAAATGAGTGGCCAAAACATAACTCGTACACCACATACAAGTCTAAAACATAAAAGACACAAGAAGCAATAAAAGTGACATGATCCTCGGAACAGAGGACTCACCAACTCTTGATCTTCAAGTCACTAATGTGATCAACTAGCCATGAATGGAGGGAGAGGAATAGTCAAGCCCTACATTAGTGAAACAATGTGGGCACAATCAACGTTTTAAAAGGTGGAGGCGTGAGGCAAGACTTTTACTTAATATAGGGTGAGGCGTAATCTTCGAGACGTGGGGTGTAAGCCCTATGGATCTTTAAATTTTTAATTTATAATATAGTAAATAATATAATAACACAAAAAATAAGCATACATCAATAGATTGAAATAAATACAAATGTGATTAGAGAAACCTATAGAAAAATAAAACTTCTAACATGATTATAGAAGTATAAATAATATAATATCTTAACTTTCTAATAATAAAAGATTCATTATTTCGAAAAATATTATCATACTATGCAATCCCCCCCCCCTCCCATAAAGAAAATAATCAATAAAACTTACCTATTATATAAAAAACTTTCTTCAACATTTTGAAGAACTTATGACTAGAGAGGAATCCGTGTTCGATAAGCAGAATTGAGAATCCGAGGGTTCGGTTTAGGAAAATTAGAGTCATTACCCAGTTGATCTGAAGAGAGAAGAACTGTAGATATTTGAAGACAAGTAAAATTCAGTCTAAAGGATTAAGACTGTATTTAACTTTTTTGTGTAAGAAGGGATATGCAAATAAGTGAGAAACTCATTAGAATTTATAGAGTTTCTCTAAGTTGAGAAGAAGACTTTACTTTTGTCGTTTACGAATACAATCATATTACCAGTCAAGAGAAAAAATTAAATACATGTGATATTTCATATTTAGTCAAGAAAAATCAAAATATATAATGGTCAAAAGAATGTAGTTTTGCTCACTTGCACAAAAAAATCAAGGACTACTATTGTGTCGTTTATGAAAATAATATTACCATTTAAGAAAAGGTAAATTAATGTGATATTACATATAATTCAACATTAACTTTTTTTTTTCATTTGTGAATATAATCATATTGCCAGTCAAGAAAAAATCAAAGACGAGTCATATTTCATATCTAGTTAAGAAAAAATCAAATACCTGTAATATTTCACATATATAAGGCTAAAACAGGTTATTTTACTCACTAGTATAGAATATTCTAGGACTACTACTGCATCGTTTATGAAACTAATTATTGCCATTTAAGAAAAAGGCAAACTCATGTGATATCTCATATGTATAACGTTCGTAACACGCATTTCAAGAACATCATTTTGAAGAACAAATTTTCATAAAACATATTTTTTAATTGAAAATTAGATTGTTTGCACTTAATGGAGGTTTGAATGTGAATGGTTCAAAGTTCAAACCTTAATCCATTAACAACACTTGTTTACATTAAGATTTAAACACTTATTTTTGTGTAGATAATATTTACCACCACTTCGTCCATAACCACAAACCACCACCACCATCACTATCGTTGACAACCACCAGCCATCACAATCAATCACCTATGTCATCACAACCATCGCTAACAACGACTATTGTTGTGATTAACCACAGTTGTTAGTCTCTATCACTCCTACCACCTCCATTATTATTATTTTGTACACTGCTATCACCAATACCGTTACTTTATCTGCCACCATTATTAGCCAGTACCAGCAATGCGGTCAATCCTTACTACCAATCACCTCAACCATCACAACCAGTATCACCGCCAACTACAGGTTAATGATACTTGGATGTCATTTTTTATTATCTTAGAAAGAAGTCAAATTATGAGAAGAGTCCATTAAAATTGACAACAAACAACTTTTCTAGTCAATTAATTATCAAATTGTATGCAAAGATTAAGGTTGGGGAATATCAGTAATCTCTTTTTGCAAAGGCTGCCAATATTCTTGAGTAATACATGAACATTTTACATAAGAAATATTATAGTTCAAGAGTAATAAAAATGCTATGTAATTTAGGTATTTGAAAAAAAATACATATTTTAAGATATTTCCAGGTATTAATGTGTCACAACCCAAAGTACCTCTGAGGCGTGACATGACGCATAAGATCTTGAGAGGCCCTACACAAGCCACTAATTATACATCAGACAAGAATATAGTGTTTAAGAGTTTAAAAGACAGTTTAGTATCATAATATGTTTTTAAAAAATGAAGCAAAAGTCTAACATAGTCTCAAGCCATATATTACATCAAGAGTGATTGGTACCAAGTACGATTGCAATGCATAAGAGTAATAAAATCATGTTAAAAAGGATTTTTCATGACATGCAAAGACCAAGTTAAAACATAAGATAAGAGATTAGAAGCATAATCATGATCATGGTCAATGCAAGTAAAAATCATCTTTGAACACATGTGAGATACTTCTAGAAGTAACCTTAGTTTGTTATTTTTGTGGGAAGTAGTTGTTAACCAACATAAGCCTCTGTGAGCAATAACATGGAATCCAGTGTCTAACTCACACAGAAAAGGGATCTCCTTACTTGCCAAGGTAATAACCATAGCTTCTAACTTAAGTGGATCCACTAGCTAATGTCTATATGAACCAACCTATGGTGGCACATAGTTTATGGGATATGAGTAATAGCCTCTTCTCCACTCTACTAAGCATAAATCCCACAGAAAAGTCATTAGTATTTACTTGTCTTTTCATTAAGAGATACGGGTAAACGTTGTTTGTCTTATCATCCAGGGAAAGCACATAGAGTAGAAAATTCAAGCTAGGCTTCATTAGAATAGCTCCTAAATCCTAATTCAAAGTTTAGTTGAGAAAACCTTTTAGCTCTAAGAATCCCTTATGTGAGAAAACTCTTTCACATTCGTGTATTGAGTAGTATGTGATAAATCCTTTCACAACAACATTCAACAACATTGATGTTTCACTCTCAAATCAACTTAATCATTTTCATCAATTTCATGAAGTACATGCATATCTTCACAAGTTCCTCTTTCATAGTTCAAAACCCTCATTATATCATCAGTCTAGAAATCATGGGTGATGCATGGGTTCATGGGAATTCATCTTAAAAGTATGCAATTACTTCAAATCATGCGTAAAAAGGCATTAAACAATCCATTGGATCAACGTTGAAGAAACCCATGGCAATTGAATAAAACCCTAGTTTGATTGAGGAATCTATATTTGCAAAATTGGAGAATTTAGGAGACCCATGGAGGAAAGAGCTCCATACCTTGATGCCAAAAGCTTGTAATTAGTGGAGGATTTGGAGACTTGATCTTGAAACCCTAGACTTCTTCTTCTTCCTTAGAGAGAGAAATATTTGAGAGGATGAACTTGATCAACTTTTGGAATTCAAGGAGAATGAATTGAATTGGGTGATTTGGGGGTTTAAAATCATTATATAGGGCCTAGGGTAGAGGGTAAAACTACATAGTATTGGGTTAAAAAAATTAGGAAAAGACCCAAAGTCGTTTTAAAATAATTGTTGGACCCTACCGACGGTCTGACCTATGGTACGTAGGTCCTACCACAGATCATCCTGGTCAACTGTTGGTGGGCTCAGAGATCACCATCTTTGGACCCCAACGACCGGACCCCATGTACGGTCTGTGGGTCCATATACGGACTGTACACATCAACCATGGGTCCCTACATTTGATCCTAAAATTTCACTAAGTTTTGGACTCACCTACAAGACCTACGTACAACTCATGCATTGAATGACGGACCGTCCTAATGAACTATAAAAGAGTACTGGGCTGGAAATTTTTTGAACTTTTGAACTTGCCAACCACGGTTCCACCTATGGTTTGTGGTCCAACCTTTAGACTGTCGGTGAAACTGACACCAGATTATTTAGAAACTACAAATATTTCTTTCTTTTCAAATCTGAGGTGTAACAATATATCCCCCTTGGAAACATTCATCCTCGAATGGGATCTAAGACACCATAAAGAGGGTAAGAACTAAATCTAACAGCCCAACATGAATGAAATCATAAAAAAATGCATATGTCCAAGAAGGGAACATCAACACCAAGCTAAAGCATGTTCAAAACATCATTTCATAAGGTCTATATGCAACTCATACTCAAATGCATATAAGTATGAAGAAATCAATCAAGCTAACTCACTTTTCTCAAAAATTAGTTTTTCATGAACATGCATAAATGAGGAATCATGGAAATATCTAAGACACGTGAAACCAAAAGAATAAACCATGAGAAATTGGATACCTCAAACTAGAGTAGGGACAGAGGGAAAGAGATGAAGATAACGTGATATCTTATTGGTCTCGGCCTCTAAAGTAGCACCCTCAACTAACTGATTCCTCCAAAAAATCTTCATCGAAGCAATTTCTTTATCTCTCAACTTCCAAACTTGTCGGTCCAAGATCTCCATCGGAACTTCTTCGTAAGAAACGCTATCCTTTATGCCAACACTCTCCCATGGTAGTATAGATGTCGGATCACCAATACATTTCTTCAACAAGGAGACATGGAAAACCGGATGCAGCGCTGCCAAGTCATTAGAAAATTCAAGTTCATAATCAACTTTACCAATACGGCTCAAAATCTTATATGGGCCCACATAATGGGGACTAACTTTCCCTTTCTTTCCAAATCTCATCACACCCTTCATGAGTGAAATTTTCAAGTAAACCCAATCATTCACATCAAACTCAAGATCCATTCTTCTTACATCGACATAGGATTTTTTTTTACTTTAAGTCATTTTCATCCTTTCTCTAACAAGCCGAACTTTTGCCATAGCCTCATGTACCAACTTGGGACCTATCAAAGAAACTTCACCCACTTCAAACCAACCTATAGGAGATCTACACCTCCTACCATAAAGAGCCTCGAATGGAGTCATGCCAATGCTTAAGTGATAGTTATCGTTATATGCAAATTCAATCAAAGGCAAGTTATCATCCCAACTACTCTTGAATTCAATGATGCAAGCTCTCAACATGTATTACAAGGCTCCCATCGGTTTGCGGATGAAAGGTCGTACTAAGCTTAACATGAGTACCAAGCCCCTTTTGGAAGAATTTCCAAAACTGAGAAGTGAATTAGGTACCAGGATCGGAGATAATGGACAAGGGCCCTCCGTGCAACCTAACCATTTCTCTCAAGTACAACTTAGCACACTCCTTTGCCAAATAAGAAATCTTGATGGGAATGTAGTAAGCTGATTTCATCATACAATCTACTATAACCAGATCGAGTCATGTTTTCACTGTGTGCGAGGTAAACCAACAATGAATTCCATATTCAAATCTTCCCACTTCCAAGTAGGAATATCGATATCTTAGGCCAAACCTCACGGCTTCTGATGTTCAACTTTCACTTGTTGACAATTAGGACACTTAACCACAAATTCTACAATATCTTTTTTCATCCCATTCCACCAATAAACCTTCGTGAAGTCACAGTACATCTTGATGGCTCCTGGATGAATGGAATATCGAGAACTATGAGCTTCTGATAAGATCTACTCTCTCAAGTAATCTATATTAGGGACAAACAAACGACCTTGATAGCGAAGAACACCATCTCCCCCTTGGAAGAAAGCCTTAACAAAAATTTTAAGCACTGCTTCCTTCAGTTAAACCAAAGTCGGATCAAGACCTTGTTTTGCTTTTACTTCTGACACAAAGGACGACTCAGAACCATTATGGACCATAACACCACCTTTACTAGAGTCAACCAATAGAACACCTATTCAGACCAATCTATGAATATCTCAAACCAATTCCTTCTTACTATCCTCTATACGGCAACTGTCCATTGTGAATCGACTAAGATCACCCGCCACTACATTCACTTTGCCGGGATGATAGAGAAAACTCATATTATAATCCTTTAGTAACTCTAGCCACTTTCTTTGACGAAGATTTAGATCCTTATGGTTAAACACATATTGCAATCTTTTTTGGTCGGTAAAAAGATCGACGTGAACACTTTAAGTAATTCCTCCAAATCTTTAAAGAAAACACAACTGATACTAATCCTAAATCATGGGTATGATAGTTCTTTTCGTGCACCTTAAGTTTCCTTGAGGCATAGGCAATGACTTTCCCATTTTTCATAAGGACACATCATAACCCCTACTCTTGAAGCATCACAATAAATAACAAACATGTTGGTTCCTTTCGGTAAAGTCAACACTGGAGCGAAAGTAAATCTATCTTTCAATTCTTGAAAACTATACTCACAAGCTCCCGACCATAAGAATTTGACTTACTTTTAGGTCAACAGTGTCAATGGAGAGGAAATTAAAGAAAACCCTTCCATAAACCTTCTATAGTAATCGGCTAAGCCCAAGAAACTTCTAATATCCAAAGGGGATAGAGGTCTAGGCCAACTCTTAACCACACCTGTTTTCTTAGGATCTACCTCAATACCCTTTCCGGAAACAACGTGACCAAGAAAACCCATGGATCCTAACCAAAACTCACACTTACTAAAATACTCAAAGAGTTTTTGGTCCTTGAGGACTTGCAACACAATCATCAAATGATAGGTGTGCTCATCTTCACTCCTTGATAGAGCTGTCAAAATGGGCTGACCCTACCCAACCCAACCCTAACGGGCTAGAGAGTTAAATAGGTTGGGATGGGCTGGCCCTTTTAATTAAAGGGCTGATAAAATAGCAGCCCAACCCAACCCTAAGCGGGCCACAGGTTGGGACGGGTTGGCCCTTCAACCAAAAGCACGAACAATATTTTCCTCTTAGAAAGGATACGAACGTTGATGTCCGATGGACACGATATCAATACATACATAAATTCATTCATGAATTACACATACTTCAGTGCATATTTATAAAACAAATACATAATAGCCAAGATACAACATTCATAAGATTCATCCGAACAAAATAACATTACATGATCATTATTTTCATAAACAAGACAATAAAGGAGAAGTGAAAAATTAGGCATAAAAACAAAAGTAAAAGAGGTCAAAGATTCATAGTTAAAATGGAGTAATGAACTTGGGCTAATAAGAAAATTTAGTGGGCTAATGACCCTAAAATGTAAAAGATATGTAAAAAATATAGTATTGATTTTATATTGATATTTTAAAAATATTTATTGACAAAATCTTAACAAGTAAAACACTACTTAAAATATATATAATAAATATTTTTAAAATTCACA
>JAJOOO010013506.1:0-25082 GCA_029582685.1 Solanum piurae | reverse complement strand
ATGATGTTATTTCAGCTTTATTATATCCTGCATGCTCAGTACCTTTCAAGTACTGACGCATACGTGCGCTACATCTTCTCGTGATGTAGGTTCAGGTTCTCAGCATCCAGATCACGCTTAGATCGGTTTCCGATCTCCAGTTCAGCAACATCAGTGGTGAGTCCTCATTTTTCGAGGACAATAGTCATGTTATCTTTCAGTTTTTAGTCTTTTAGTTTCAGTTTTGCTAGATCTAGTTGGGGCTTGTCCCAACATTTCTAGTCAGTTTAGAGGCTTATTTCAGACATAGTTAGATTCAACTTAGTTTTGAGTTAATAACTTCTTTGTATTAAACTCATCAGTTCTCATATATCTCAGTTATAGTATATGGGTATTCCCCATCTTTTCATTTATTTATGATTTAACTTCCGCATCATTTTATTATCTTTAGTATGCTCATGATCATACCAGCAGGGTTAGCTTGGGATCACTTGTGGTCCTACGTCCCGTGTCCGCGTCTCGGGGGTAGTCTCGAGGCGTGACAAGAATGAAATAAGAATTTTTGCTGGGTTTCACATATGAGTCTAATGTATCGAATCTGGTGTCCGTAGACTATGAACCAGACCTAGATAAAACAAGATTATACTTACAGAATAATTTGGTGAAGTTTAGAACTTCTATGAACCAATAATTCTTTTGTAAGTCCAGCGTCATATTCTATCACATTATACTCGCACAATCTTTGTCGTTATCACGGTTTTGCGCTAAGAGGCCATGCGCGTGTCTTGGTATTCATGAGTGCTCTAGAAATCTGTCACAATTTCATTGAAGTGGCACCACTTCACACTCATATAGGTCCAATCATCAAGTGTATTCTACAGAGCAATACACCACCTATAAAGGATATGACTTGGATTAAGAGCTTAACTTAGCCTCACTTTGCCTTGCAGACTGTTGCACTATAATCACACATCATAGGAGGGACAAAACTTTATAGTGCTTACTTGATCAACTAATGACTTTGTTATTACCCATATGAACCTAATTCATGGGATCTCCAATCACATAAGTTGGGTTACCATCATTGTTGATCTTCTCAAATGACAAAAGTCTTACTCCCCTCGATGTTTCATTAGTCAGTGAATTGATTAGATTCATCTTCGACTACACATAATTTATTTATGTAAATAATTTAATCTCATAACAACTGTTTTTATCACATTATGTCTCAAATTGCCAATGAAAATATTACTTTCCATTATAGCTATTTTAGCTTGGCAATCACAATATATAAACACAAAATATGTTTATTTCATTCGAATTGAAATACTAACTTGGCTAATTTTCATGTTATGACACCTCCTCCAAGGGCAAACACATAACCACTAGTGAATTTTGAAATTCACTTTACATCATATATTGTACTCCTCTAGTACCACAAACTATTCAATTTATTTGGTACTAGACTTGTAGTACTTCTCATGTGTCATCAATGACTTCTTTCCAAAATGATACCTCAAGAAGCAATATTAGTTTCAACAAGAATATGGGAAATAAAATCACTTTTAAGAAAACTAAACAACATTTTTTTTCTTTACCATTACATTCAATCACATCACAAATGGCTATCACAACTATGTATCTGCAACATTTATTAACATAGAGTTAAAAAACTTAGATCATATTTTTCTTTACACTTTTCTTTAGGATCATGTAGCACAACATTAGCAACATACCCCTACACTTTCAAATATTTCATAATAAAGGAATAACATTCATAACCTAAGCAAGAAATCCCTACACTTTCAAATATTTCATAAAGTTTCTATTTTATTGCAACATACCAATTTATGCATCAAAAACAGTCTATATATGATAACTTAGCCAATTCAATAAATTGTTAGTTAATCGAAGCATTCGGTCAAACAACAAGCATAAAACTCGTGTCCATTAATATGTACAAACATAAATTGCTTCAAGTCAAAACTAGAAATGATAATTCACTAACATTAGGCAATGTGTCAGTTGCAAACATGAAACAAAATATAATTCTGGGCAATTTTTATTTTTTATAATTATCAAAAGGAATATAATAGCAAATTAAACATTAAAAGCACATACCACCACAGTTTACATTTTATCAAATTCATATAAACATTCATTTTCTAATAATCACATAAAATTAAATTGACTTGACTACTACAATCATGTACCACCTCAGAAAATGCCAATATATAGATGTGAATATTTAAGAAGAATTTTTCATTCTAAGAACTTCAAGTAGTTCTAGAATCACCAACACATATAATTTTTTCTTCTTCTCCAATTTGGGTGTAGGACACAATAATTTTAGTTAGCATAAATGTACTCAACAACACAAAAAATCTAACATCCAATTTCTCACTTTCACATATTAGCCACAAGATTCGCTTGAGAAATGACCACAACAATTTACATCATCCACTTAATCACATTTATTTTTATTTAGCGGAATTATCATTTCTCCGAATCTTCTCAAATATAGAGGGGTATTATATTACAATGCACCACACAAAATAATTGTTACTTCCACTGAAAGTGAAACAAATAACCTAATGCAAATTATAGCATGTCAACATATCTTGTTAGCATGAACCCAAGAATATAGTTACCTCTGAAATAATGGCTTCAAAAAATTATTTTCTTTAACATTTGCAGAGCTTCTCCTCACGTTGAACCTCTTAATTTTTTTTTTTTCTAATTCATGTGATCTGTATACGAGAAAGTCCCTTCCAAGAAGCATTTCGATACTTCTCAGTATAGAGCCAAACCAAAGCCATTACAGTAACCCATTCAATTGCCCACTCGAAATTATAATTTCTTTCTTCACTATTGAGTATTTTCCATAAGAACAAAGTAGAATAAATATCCTTAAGATTGTTGTATATCTTACGAAAATACCTTCATCACGAACACTTGTACCGAATTCACCAAAGCTTGTACTTCACCAATAACTCTTTTAGGAAATTCTCATAGCTTGAGGTGCGACATTGTCCTTAAGGATATTTCACCCGGTATGGGTGTATCCCCAGAATTCAACAAGCTCTTTTAATATAAAATTAGGAGCCAGAAACTAACAAAGATTCTTTAATATAAAACCCAACACACAAGAATAAAGGAGGAAGAATATGAGGAATAAGAAGAATCACTTTATCTCTTCTAGACGAGAGGAGTTGCTTGGATGGTAAGCACCCCTCACTTCCAACCCGAAGGTTGCGAGTTCAAGTCACCAAGGGAGCAAAAGGGGTGGGAGCTCCTAGGGAGGGTAAAAAAAAAAAAAAAACACTTTATCTCTTCTACTTTTCTTCTCCACGAGAACTTATGAGAAATATATAGCCATGAAAGAGCAGCTCCTAACGTTTCTATAACAACAGTTACAAATATGAGAATGAATGTCATTAATACATTGATGACAATTTATTTTGGACAATTGAAGACTATTAATTTTGGTAAAAAGGAAACATTGCAACAACCATATTTTTGACTAACCATATCAACATAATTGCCAATAATAGAGTGTTATTTATAAAATAATATTATCTTCCAAATATAATATGATATAAAATAATTCTTTTTGAGATATATATAATAATATTTTTCCAACAATTCAATCCCATTTCACCAGGCTCTCTAGTCGTGGCAAAATCGTCCTGCTGCAATAACGTGCCTGATGATGTTTTGCTCTATATATTATGTGATACCTCTTGAAATAAATAGATACACAAACACGAATTAGTGGATATATATAATCAAGATTGTAGGGTTGTTTTGATTGTAGTACTGTTAATGGTTCTAGCACTAATTAAATGAATGTACCATTTGGAATTTTCACGAATTGAGGTGGTGCCATACATCATGACTTATAAAATGTACTACTTTTTGTTTTAATTGTTTTATTTTTCTTTTTAATCTGTCTATGGCTAGAAGAGAATATCTTGTTTTATATACTATTCAGTAAGTTTTTCAATTTTAACATTAACTTTACTTCCAACTGTGTATGAAATCCATCAAATTCTTCTCAAGTTGTAGTGTCTTGTCGCAGTCCAATTCTTTTTCTTCAATAACTGTGTGCCGTCTGTATATTCGTTTGGCGGTCGCGCATGCTCCATGTAACGCAATTTGAAAATGATCCAACTCATAAATCATATATATTTCACAAATCTTTATTTTTATTTATTTATCATGAATTGTTACCTGTATTTATTTAAAATAGTAATATATTACACATCAAAGTGACTCGTAAAACAACAACTCCAAAGAACTTTAGAATCGAGATTTTAGTTTTCATTAATTCAATTTAAATTACGTATTTGCTTCAAGGAGTTTATTAATTCGTTGTAGATACAGTATAGTATGTTATTTAACTTTTGGTTAATAAAATACAAATATCTTTGAGATTTTAAATTTAATTTTTTTGATTTCCTTGATTATATATATTTTGTTGTTGTAACAGTTATTCCTAATAGCAATTAAAAAATATTTGAATAAATGGTTTTATTATAAAAAATAAAATTAATCTATATTTCACATCTGTAATTAAAAAAAAGCATGGTCATGGTCCTTATCATTCCGTACATCTTCACATTCACGAAGTCCCATCACTTTAATTAGGCACAATCTTCCGATATATGCTTTCACGTTTGGGGCCAAGAGTTATTCTTCTCTCTTTTTTTTCCCCACTGATCTGAAAAGGTTGAAGTAGATGCATGTTTGAACTATATGTAACTATCTCGAATATTTTACAAATTTATGAATAAAAAAATTAAATTCTAATTATTCTAATTTGAGAAAATATTATTAATGATGTTCGAATTATGATACAATTTTATCATGAAAGAAGAATCAAAGGATCAATAAATTTGTACTCACACTAACTAACGTCAGAAGAAAAGGAGGAAAATGAAAAGGAAAGTTTGTACACGGAATTCACTAATAATTATCATGATCATGGGTCGGTGGGAATTGCGGCTCTGGACAGTGGGTGGGGTTGCAGAAAGATTTAGTAATGGGAATCTCACTTACCTACACTGCTTTTGTGCACATTTTTTACCTTATCGATCAATATATTCCAATGCGTTAGGGATAAAAAATTATTAGTTATAAAGTTATTTATTTCATTATTTACATTATATTAATAGAATACATTATCCTAATTTATAAAATATATTTGTTTATTCTGTTATTTAAAATTTAAGAAGTTTGAGTCGAGTTATTAGTTTACAATCAAACTCTGATTTCAAATAAAATGATAAACTATTTGGAAAGAAAGTGTAAACTAAAAAGTCTAAAAATATCCTTCGTCCTGAATTGCTTCTTTCAATTATATCTCTTTATATTTATGTTGTGATCAGTGACCAGTTGCTATGCAAAATCTCTCTGCAAAAAAGTGGTCCTCTCTGTAGTGAAGGGTTATATTAACTCTCTCTTTTGAGGAAAGGAAAGACCAAAACTTGGTTACGTTTGTGGACTTTATCTTTGTGAATTTTTGGTTTCTTTTTGTTGAATCGATACACTTTTTTGTTTTTGATTTATCTCAAAAGAAATAGTAACATCTTTCAATATTTGAAAATACATTTAATTTTCTTTAATGATATAATCTATAACTACGTGTATAAATATTTATGATTTGTTGCTAAGACTAAATTTTTTTCCAGAGGATGATAATAATAAAATTTGATAAAGTTTATATTATTTAAATTTCAAAAAAAAAAAAATTGTTACATAAAATAAATCAAATAAAGTATTACTTATTAACTGTGTATAAAAGATGAGAGCGTAAGACGAGACATTTTTACTTAACAACTTCATCATCAACATTATTTTCTCTTATAGTATTCACAATTTCTTCTAAGCTCTGAACTTATAACATGTATTATTTTTATTAGGATAATCTAACATACTATTTATATCCATTTTATTGCGGTAATTGAGATTATTAATCGTGATTTCAAATTTATAAATATCGTTTTCACAAGAGGTTCATTTAAATTTCTTGAAGTTTCATTTTCCGAATGATGTAATTAAATTAACCTTCATTAGATCTCGAAAATACTTTTTAAATTACTAAATATTAATTCATTGATTAAATAGAGAGTATTAATAAATGACTGTACAAAAAATCAGTTCCATAATAAGCTAATGAGATGTGAAAGACGCGTGTCACTTTATAAACCATTGCTTGTTTATATATATATTATAACAAGTTTTTGGGTTGGAGTGAAGCATCTTCTTGTCTCAAGTTGAACATTCTTTCAATTACTTAAAGTGAATTTCTTCTTTTGAAACCTTCACACAACCCTTTGTTCATACCAAAAAGGGAGGATTATTGAACTTAAACTATGTAAGTCTCTCTCATAGTTATATTTTATTTATATATGCTAGCTAGGGCACATTAGTTTATAATATGTAGGTTTTTCTTCCATTTAATTGTATCATTTCTTCAAGTTTAAGTATTATGCTTGCTATTTTCATTACATCCACTTTTTGATTTCAACCTAATAATTTTTTGCTTTTTAATTATGAGCAGCAGGGAATTTAGACATACTCATGTGATATATACACACACACTTCTTCTTCTTTGGACCATCAAACAGAAAATTGCAAGAAAATCACTGAAAAAAGCAATAATATTATGAATGATACAAAAGATGATTACTAGAGAAGTAGATCCAAGTGATAATACTGTTACAAGATTTAAAGATCCAAGGATCGTTCGCGTGTCACGAACATTTGGGGGAAAAGATCGTCACAGCAAAGTTCTTACAGTGAAAGGGCTGAGGGATCGGAGAGTTAGGCTCTCCGTTCCCACAGCCCTTCAACTATATGATCTTCAAGACAAATTAGGGTTAGATCAACCAAGCAAAGTTGTTGATTGGTTGCTTAATGAAGCTAAACATGAAATCGACGAATTACCTCCACTTCAAATGCCTCCAATAAGGGATCAGACCGGGTTGTTGCCTCTGACCGGTCTGAGGAAGGACGAGGAGGAGACGATGGTGGTGTCTGATGAGGATACAGTGAAACTAGATCTTGACCTAAAGGACAATAGCAATAGCAACAGCTTCAGTTTTGGCCTTTATCAGAATAATCACTCCTCTCAATCAGGTATTTTCATTATTAATGTTGTATTATAAACGGTCAGACCTCTCTATAACAATACTATAATCAGGACCATCTCAACAAGTTTGAAGGCCTAAAGCCAAAATTCATAGAGGCTTTAATTTATTTTTTTAGAAGTTTTGGTATATAAATTGAATACCTATAAGTTAACATACTTAAGGTAACCTACAAGTGAAGTCTCAGAAATGTCAGAACTTATCAACTTATGAAGTAAGATGCAAACAATGAAATTTTCAATGAAATAATATAAAGTTAGAATAATAAAATTTGACTCAAAACATTAAAATGTTTATATAATAATATTAAAATAGTTGCGCGAAATTTGATAAGTTGATATAATAATAATAATATTACAATAATATTAATTTGTTGTAGTGCTTGAAATTTAAAGAATACACCAAAAATTTTTTTTATCTTTTTATAAACACACAACATTATATTTTAAATAATGCAAAATGTTTTACGGTTTGGTAAACTTTAGAATATTCAATAATGAGAGACTAAAAATAGAAAAGGGAATTAAAAAGGTAAATGCTAGAATAATAATGTAGGTTTATGATAATCGTCAAGATATTATAAATAACTCAACAAAATAAATGTTGTGTAAGAAAAGAAGCTATTAATTAACTAAACACTATTCAATTTCTCAATTATTACAACAACCTCCACATTAAATAATCTGGGAGCCCAAACGATTGCTTTAGTGGTCTTATGATTGAGACGGTCTTGACTATAACCATAAAAGAAGCTATTAATTAACTAAACACTATTCAATTTCTCAATTATTACAACAACCTCCACATTAAATAATCTGGGAGCCCAAACGGTTGCTTTAGTGGTCTTATGATTGAGACGGTCTTGACTATAACCATGTTATTTATATTATATGTTCAAACAAATGATATCGTTATTATTTTCTTGAAATGGGATTCTTCATATGAATTTATGAACGACAACAAGAATTAGGGAACAAAAAATAAATATTGTTCTTGTAATTAAGTGTGTTCTTAGGGACGAGAGAGAGTTGCTCGTATGGTAAGCACCCCTCACTTCCAATTCGAAGGTTGCGAGTTCGAGTCACCAAGGACCAAAAGGGGTGGGAGCTCCTAGGAAGGGTAGAAAAAAGAGAGTGTATTCTTAGGGTCGATATCCAGGGTTTTAACTCGTCACTAATTAATGTTGATCACTAATAAAGCCTTTTTTTTTCTCATAATGTCTCTAGTTCATTCCGGAAGTCATCATGGAGTAGCAGTACCACATGAACACGAAGAAATTCAAAACTTCAATGTTATGGAGGCCTTGCCTTCAACAATTTATAATATGCCATTAAGTTCACAAATTCTTGTGTATCCACCTGCAGGATTATCACAATATTTTTTCAATCCACATAATTAGACCTGAAATATTTGATCCAAAAGAATATTTGCTACATTTGTTTCCTATATTATGAAATTCATAGGCTAAATAATTGTTGGAAATTAAACTTCCAAGTTGTAATCATTTCTTTTTATGTATATACAAGGTTGATAAGTTGATGTTAATTATTGGGTGGTATTATTAATACTATATATATAGTGGCAAGATCTTTTGGCAATTGGCATCCTTTTCTTATTTGCACATTTCATTTTTTTTTTGTTCTATTGTTTGGTTCTTATAAAGATATTATCTACATATATATAATCAAAGCAGGTCATTATGCCGATAAGGGTTGTGGTGAAGTGGTTGATTAAGGGTCCGTATCCTCATGGTACGTAGTCATCTTTGTTAATTTCTCTGCGCGAATTTAAATTAGTCTGATTCCAATGCAAGTACCAAATATCGGGTGAGAGAAAAAAAAAAAAAAAAGGTCATCATTCGACAAAAAATATTTCATGTTAGCAGGTTTTGAAGAATTGACCGTACTCCATGGAGTGTGACTTAGACAATCTACTCTAATGCGAGTATTAATGATTATTTATATATACCTATGCGTCTATATTTAAGTCGAAACAACTTCAATAGCAGTATTATTATCTTTTCAATTTAGTGAAAAGTATTTATACAATTAAATAATTTATTATGTTGTATTAGGTAAATTTCTTGATAATCATTAATAGATAATCCGATAAAAATGATAAATAGTCTACTATACATCGCAAGTTAAAATTCAATGATAGTGTTGAAAAAACACTTTACACTATCAAAATCCTTTAAAAAAAATTTGTATAAGCTCAACAAAAGGTTCATTCTAATTAGTTGGAGAAAATGGAAATTATAGAAACCAGAAAACAATAAAATTGTTCAAGCATTTGACTAGTGATACCACATGAAAATTTTTATTAGGGATGAGGCACAACTTACACTAGTTATATGAGGGATTACTTTATTATTATTATATTTAAACTCATGGGACCTACACTTTGTTTTTCTTCTTTGCCTCCTATTTCTCTTTCTTGTTTTTCTCTTTCCTCTTTTTTCTCATTTTCTGTTTTTCTTTTCTTAAATTTATTTTGAAATCGATTTAATTACTCTCTCATTTTGTGCATATGAAAAAAAATAATTACCTATTTGTTTTATCCAAATTTTTTTTATCATTAAAAATAAAAAAGGCACGAGCATACAAAAGTTCAAGTTAATTCTTTAAATGGTCACTTATGTCATAAAAATTGACCACTAAAATTATTTCTATTTTTTTTCTCTCATTTTTCATTTATAGTACTTTAGAAATTTCCACCTTCATATTTCATATCATTTTAACTTCTACTTTTAAAATTTATCTAAAACTTATTTTTTACTTTATTTGAAAATTGATGTTTGATCATGAAAATTTGAAATACAACTTTTCAACTTGAAGGTATATTTCAAATTTAAAAAACATGTTAGTATAATCTGTTTTTAAACTCATTTTTCACTTTTGATATTATATTTAAGTACATTCAAACATGAATATTATTTCAAATACCCTTTTATTAAAATAAAATATAATTTTATTTTCAAATTTTGCTCCATATATTTCAAATACAGTAAAAAAAATATATTAAATTCTATGGACAAATGTCAAATATTTTTTAATGTTTAGTTTAATAACAAGTGTTTCACAATTCTTTTACAAGTGTTTAAACTCATGTAAAAGAATTTAATATACTCAAATGAGTTTAATAACAAGTGTTTCACTATATATAAGTTGTAAAAGAATAGTGAAACACTTGCTATTAAACTAAACATTAAAAAATATTTGGCATTTGACCATAGCATTTAATATGTTTTTTTTACTATATTTGAAATATATGGAGCAAAATTTGAAAATGAAATTATGTTTTATTTTAATAAAAGAATAGTTGAATAATATTCATGTTTGAATGTACTTAAATATAATATCAAAAGTGAAAAATGAGTTTAAAAACAGATTATACTAACATGTTTTTTAAATTTGAAATATACTTTCAAGTTGAAAAGTTGTATTTCAAATTTTCATGATCAAACATCAATTTTCAAATAAAGTAAACAATAAGTTTTAGATAAATTTTAAAAGTAGAAGTTAAAATGATACGAAATATGAAGGTGGAAATTTTTAAAGTACTATAAATGAAAAATGAGAGAAAAGAAATAGAAATAATTTTAGTGGTTAATTTTTATGACATAAGTGACCATTTAAAGAATTAACTTGAACTTTTGTATGCTCATGCCTTTTTTATTTAATGATAAAATATTTTATTTTAAAAAAAATCGGTTAAAATAAATAGGTAAAAAAATTATTTTCATATGTACAAAATGAGAGAGTAATTAAATTGGTTTCAAAATAAATTAAAGAAAACAAAAACAAAAAATGATAAAAAAGAGGAAAGAGAAAAACAAGAAAGAGAAATAGGAGGCAAAGAAAAAAGGAAAAAGGCTCAAATATGCCATCGAACTTTCAGAAAAGGCTCATTCATGCCATTATTTTTTAACGGTGGTTTTGCAAAACCATTTTTTACACGTGGCCAATTATAATTCGGTCACGTCCTTATTATTTTTATAATAAAAAATTAAAATTCTGAAAAAGACAAAATGTTTGTTCAGAAATTTGATTTTTTATTATAAAAATAATAATGACGTGGACGAATTATAATTGGCCACGTGTAAAAAATGGTTTTGCAAAACCACCGTTAAAATGTTGGTTCAGAAATTTGATTTTTTATTATAAAAATAATAATGACGTGGCCGAATTATAATTGGCCACGTGTAAAAAATGATTTTGCAAAATCACCGTTAAAAAATAATGGCATGAATGAGCCTTTTCTTAAACGGTAATGGCATAGATGAGCCAAACTTTTAACGGATGACATAAATGAGACTTTTCTGAAAGTTCGATGGCATATTTGAGCCTTTTCCCAAGAAAAAAATGAAGTGTAGGTCCCACGAGTTTAAATATAATAATAACAAAGTAATCCCTCATACAACTAGTTTAAGTTGTGCCTCATTCATAATAAAAAATTTCGTATTAGATACATTGCATACAAACAAGTAGTAATGTAAATATGTAATGTATCAGATACATAACAATAAAACAAATTTTGTTGGTGTAATGTACCACAAATACAATAAATTACAGTTGAAAATAAAATGACAAAATGAATAAACAAATCTTTAGGCTGGGGTGTGGATATATCTCGCTCTCTTTAAGAAGATTCAAGCCTACTGCGGCATAATCTACATTGATCCAGCACTATCACTCTTGACATGTACCCCCTCTAGGATACAACAAGCCAACAATCTCGTACAACTCAAGCAACTCCGAATTTAGTTGATGAGTCCAAAACTCCACATAAAAACACCTTCCTTCAACATATAATTTTTTTTTTGTATAGTGAATATAGTTGAAGACTTGGAATATTTTCTTTGTCTCAACTCTCTCTTTCACTACACTTACCTCACTACATACTACAATATTTTCCACACTTCTCATCTTTTTTGACATATCTTTCCATCTCTTGTTATTTCCAATCCAAAGGAAGACATCACTATTTATAGGTGAGAAATTCTTCCTTACAATAATAAGAAGATAATGGGTAGTAAATTGGGTAAATGAATAGCCCAAAGGTTACATGAGTTACAAGGTATAATGAGGTAGAATAATGAATGAAATTAGTGGTAGATCATGATAATAGTGGTTACGAGAGTTACACCACTATATTAAAATGCATAAACACCAACAGATTCATACCGATTTAGGTTTGAAATAATTGGAGTTATGTATCGACAAAAATGTTTGTACCAGATACATTAATTGCAAATAAACAAAGTTGTAATGTATCTGATAGATGAGAGTGATGTATATGAATGTTAGGAGAGAGAAGGAAAAATAAGATTTTTGTAATTAATTTAAAATATGGTAGGTGGAGTGATGTATCCAGATGTACAAGAGAGAAGGAAAAAGAAGATTTTTGTAATTAATTCAAGGGAAAAGGGTTAAAAATGCCCTCAACGTATTGAAAATAGATAAAAAATGTCCTCCTTCCACCTATTGAATCAAACATACCCTTAAGATTACTTTTAAGGTTAAAAATGCCCTCTTTAACAGAATTATGACATGTCATAAATGAATTTTTAAATTAAACACATGGCATTAAAGAAAGATAGAAGCTTTTTATCTAGGAGAGTCACTAAGTCCTATTTGTCCCCTAACTTTGGTTATACCATCATTTTGAGTGAAGAACTTAGTTTTGTTTTCTCTTTTTATTTTTACAAATTTTTAAATTTAATTGGATCTTTATGTGTTCCTATGTATGAATATTATGGTATTTAATTAATTTTAATTGTGTACTTTGTTGCATAGTATGCAAGAAAATGAAATGAAAGTTTGTTTTGTTACACATGAAAGTTTGTGAGACTTGTTGACATAGTGAATGGAGTTTAGTGTTACTACATTTATTTTAGAGGAGTCTTTTTAGTTTTGTCGGAGATTCATATATTTAAAAAAAACTAACTTTTACAAAAATTATTTAATTGAGATGGATTTAAATGAAACGAGATGACCATTGAAGATTGATATAGTAGTGTTATGACTTTAATCTCAGCGGCAACAGATGAAAAGATAGCTTGTGGTCCATGAAAATGATGAGATGACAAATTAGAAGAAGAAAAAGTCGATTAAAATTACTTGTAGCTTAATTCTTCAGTTTGAGATATGAGATGATCATTGGGCACAAAACGTTCTGTGTTAGCAAGTTTTGAGAAAGGATCCGCATATTTAAGGGATGTGACGTAGACAGTCTACCATAATACAAGCATTAGTGGTTGCTTCCACACACCCTATAGGTCTAGTCACTCTGAGACACCTTAATTCGCAATATCATTAGTTTTTGAATTTAGTAAAAAGTATTTATACAATCAGGTCATATATTATGTAATTTCAGGTAAATTTCTTGATAATCACTAATTGATAATACGATAAAAATGATAAATAGCCTATTATCACAAGCAAAAATTCAATAAAAGTGTAAAAATAAAACAAAAAAACTATACACTATCAAAATCCTCAATTTTTTGTATAAGCTTAACAAAAGGTTTATTCTGATTAGTTGGAGAAAATGAAAATTATTGAAAGTATCCCGTTGCTTTAACGAGTGATACCATATCGCTGGTGCATTAGGAAGAAGAAAAATGAGCTGCAAATAAAAACCGAGGCTTAGCACAGAGTAAAACATACCTTTCTCGGCCTTTTGGCTAAGATCAAGTGTAGTATCTGTTCTTATCAGTTTAATATCTGATATGTGGGTCATCGACCCACATGATATTAACTCAATTTTTTTGAGGGGAGAGTTCTCTATGGTAGCTTGCTATCGGGACTCTCAAGTGTCGTCTTGGCATTACACTATAGCCTCGACCTGGCACACCCCACCAATTCAATTCTAAAGGTTTTTCTTGCAACTAGGTGTGTTTGTTCTATACTAACATTGTCCTTATGGAGGAGGGTTAGGAAATTTAGGGATCTAGAACTGTTTGTGTATGGACTAATATTATTGTGAGTTTTTCCACTACTACGAATATGAATACATGTAATTATAAATTTATAATTGGGTTGGGGTCCTCACCCAGTCCCCTCCGCGTGCACCAGAACACAGTAGAAGAAAAATCAGCCAACTATCACACTCCGAAAGGATTCGTTCACGAATCCTATACACACAAACCACATAAGCAAATCAATTATACTCAACATTCTGGACTCAATTATAGCATATGACTAGTGTTTTTTGTCTTTTTTTATTTGAGACAAATCTGTATATTTTAGTCCACTTTTGGGACTTTAACTCAACTTTGCAGCTCTGTACAGGGTGTCTTTAAGAATTCTCTCTTTTGTATCACTTTCTTGCAGCCTGTGTTATTGGTTTGTTGAAATCTCACTCGTTTAAGATGGCTCATACGCGCAACGAGGTGACTCGGGATAGAGGTCAACCTCCCTTGCCTGATAGGGATGCAACACCACCCCAGTTAGAGAGCAGGGTCCGGAGCCACGAAAAGTATAAATGCATTCATTCTCCCATCTGAAGCTACAAAATCACCATTGCCACAAAATAGACAGTATTGTCATGAAAAAAAAGCATATAATATTACAAAATCAACAGTAGGAGGAACAACAGTATAGGCTACAAAAACAATTTCCCCCCAAAAAAAACTAAGAGGGAGAGGAAATAAGTTAACTGGATAATGTTACAAGATAACATGTCAAAACAATTAACGAAGACCCTTCTAAGGATAAGACCGCGTATGAGCTCAAAAAAGATTCTAGCAGCAGCAGTCCACATTTGTCGTGATTGTTGCACATCTCAGACCAGTCATCTGCTTTATATTCCCAAAAGTGTGAAACCAAGTCTCAGCTCCACAAACGAGATCATCCCAAGACGTTAGTTAGCAGCAAGTCTCTATCACATGTAATTTATACAAGTGCAGACCAAGAATTTAAGCTTTTGATAACTCTTCTGAGCTTGTCTGATCAATTGTTCGCGGACCAAGCAGACTACAAAGAACATCAGAGTAGAAATTCCAGTCTGAGTTTGTCTGATCAATTGCCCGCTGACCAAATGGATGTTGCTCTACATATTTCTGTACATGTTCCGCTTTTAATAACTCTTCCAAATAAGTTCGTAGATCACCTCCAGGGCCTACAACATGGTGCAACTTTTCAATCATCATAATATAAATCATTTTATAGCACAACATAATTTAAAGATTTCCAAGAAAAGCTCGATTCAATAATCAGCAGTAGCAAAAAGTGTCCATGAGGCTTGAAGTGAGAAGCGAAATGCACTCTTCTGTGAAGTGGAAGGAACAATTTATGAAAAATTAAAAAATTGGCACAAATTCCATTAAGCCACCCCTGCTTAATAAATATTGCTGCTTGCATAATCCATGTATGTTAATCTAACTTTGCATGTTGCATCACATCTAACATCTTTAAGTAAGGAAGGCAATCAAGCAGCAAGAGTGTCTAAGCCCACTGCCGTTCACACTAGTCAGATGGTAGGAATCAGTTCTAATAACCACTAAAAGGGTCACATTAAACATGAAAAGGAAACAACATTGGTGCAGATTAGCCCAATTATAGTTTGTTGGGAGATATGGAGAAGTTGGTGTGCTATCAAGTTTGGAGACAAGAAGTTTAATCACACCAATATGAGATCCAGATCGACAGGATCATTCAAGCAGGCAGCTATGAACAAGGCATATCCCAAATACAAGTTAACTTGGACTTGACCTAGAAGCTGTGAGGAAGTGGAAAAATCGAGGCCAACTGTGAATTGGAAGGCTGTTATTTCAACCAAGTCCTGGCTGTGTTAAAATTAATACAGATGGTAGCTTCTTTCAAGCCACAGGCAAAGCAGGTATTGTAGTAGTTAGGAACTATAAAAAAAATTTGATGACCGTGGTGTACGGGCCAGCTTTCGCGCACCTCGACTAATTCCACGGGATACCTACCACCTCCCACCAACAACAACAGGTACCAAGTAACTCTGTCCACCAAGGCCAGGATGGATGGTTATCTAATTATGGCTCTCTCTTTTCTTTGCAGTATAGCAGCAACCTATGTTGCTCGGACTCTTCATAAATGTCATCGGGTGCTTGTTGGACCCTTCAAAAGTAGTGCATTTTTTAGGATCCGACATGGATGCGGCAACATTTTTGGAGAGTCCGAGCAACTTAGGCAGCAACAACTTTGCAGAAGCTTTTGCACCAAAGGAGGGAATCAACTGGTGTGTACAGCAGGGATATAACAATATTTGGTTGAACTGGACTCAGAATTAGTGACCAAGATGCTGAGGACAGGCAATACAAACAACCTCAAGTTGAAGCAGGTTATAAACTCTACAAATCAGATTGTGGACCAAGCTGAAGTGCAAATTACTCGCTGCTTTAGAGAAGCCAATCTTGTGCAGACCTATTGACTAAACGAGCTGCAATCACGGGAAACAGATCATACTACTATACCTTCCAAAGTCTACCTAACCACATAAGGGCCCTTTTCAGTTAGACAAGGGTCAAACGCCCAACATTAGACTGAGGTATGACAAAGCTAAAAAAATTGTAAGCTAACTGAATTCAGGGTACGATAGATTAGCAAGGACTTGATATATAAAATTGCTCCTTACTACATCTTTTTAGCAAAGACTGTATAGAGTCTCATGTGCATAGAAAAGATTCTTGCCCCCCACCCCACCCCCACCCTCTCCCGCTCTTTTTGTTCTTTCTATTTGTACTCTTTTGCTGATTAATTTACGTGGTAGGTATCAAGTCAAACCCCCAACACCTTAAGGATCACAACTTGGGTGATGGCTTAAATTTTATTTTTTATTTTTTTATTTTTTTATTTAAAAAAAAAAGAAGGGAAAACAACAGTATACAATATTAAGCAGTACCAGACAAAGGGGTCTCACCTAGTGAATTATCATTCTTGGCCTTGAAGTTGTAGGAATGAGGAAATATTGCAGTGTGCACCTGAGGAAAAAGGTCGTGCATAATGTAGTTACAATCACGAAAAGAAATACCAAATCAGAAGGGGTCATTTAGGGGTAGTCTTGGAACCAAAAAGAAGGTGGTGTAAAGCTTACCGGATTTAGCAAGGCCTTGTAGGGAGAATCATCCACTAGTAGAGTATTTGATTCATCATAATCCCCTCTTTCCCATGGTAGATTTGGATCATATCTGTCCCACACCTTGCTCAGCTCCTTGCAAACCAAGGGCTTATGCTTGTTATCAAGTGTCTTAAACATTGTCTGAGTGCTATGCGACATATCCTGCAATATTTAGTAAATAGAAACTGCTTATTCCTCTAAGGGAGAAGTGCCCAACAATATATGAAAAAAACAAACTATCTATAAACACACACACATCCACAAATCAATGGTCACACAGAAATATCATGCTGTGACTGCAGGCTCATTCTTCTTCTTCTTTTCCTTTCCATTTTACTAATGGTTGGGCTGAGAGTGAAGAAAAGAATGAACCAACCTTTGGTTAAGAAAGTTCTGGTGGGGGAAACATAAGAGAGGTAAATATTCACCAGTAACTTCCTCCCACACCTTACAACAAAGGTGGTCCATATCACAATTCGCAGTCCTTGTCAAGGGCATGGTCAAGCAACATAAATGATAAAATGCATAGAGAAACAATATAAATGAACTAGGTCTGGTATAGTTACAAGAAGGAAATCAAATATAACTTTCCATTCCCTTCCTTTCATTCCAACAGAGGAAAACAACCAATGTGTTCATGCAGTTGATAATATATTCTAAACCCTATATACAAAAGGGGAAAAAACAGCCCATGTGTCCATGCATTTGGTAATATTAGTCTAATGCTAGCAAAGGAATTGCAAAAATCACAATGATCCATCAGAGACCTGACAATCTTGCAGAGCACAACAGTACATTACGCATCAGCATAGATCATGGCCAAAAAACCACAAAGGAAATTGAATCTTTCCCTAAGCAAAGAAAAATAACAATAGGGAATCATACTTCTTTTTCTTTGCTTTTCTGTTTGTCACTTTCCTGCTGTTTGGAAGAGGAATTTAAGAGTGCAACTAGGAGGAGCAATATGGAACTATTTGAGGAAGGAAGAATGCTTACCCAACAAAATAACAACTTTTGCTTCATGTTTCCCAATAAATAATCAACAACTTTAACAATGATCTTCCTGCACAAACATATATTCCAGTAAATGTTTATGAGTAAACCATAAAATGCATTAGAAAAACATAAATCATTAACAGGGGTAAACTAAAAGATCAAGTCAGGAAAACGACATAAACTCAAGAAGCATTTCAACATCAAGGATTACTTGGATCTAGAAGACCAGATGCCCACGTCAAATCTTTCAAAGCAAAATTTCAGAAAATCATTACAGTAGGGTCTCTTAAATACTGCAAACAAAAGTGATAAGTATTTTTGTGTAAGAACCATGTGATTCTTCATCTTGTGAATGAAGCTCAAAAGGTCATTTAAGCAATTAAATGAAAAGTAAATCATCAATTCTCACTTGCCCGTCTTGAGAAACATGCATCAGCCTTACAATCTTTTGGCGGTGGATAGACTACATCTGCAAGTAGCCCATTAACATCAAGGATGAGAAGTTTTCTCTTCAAATGAGAACCCCTCATCATGCAGAAATCATCTGAACTTATGGGAGATGACTGAACTTGCATGGTTAACTCTGAATTGTTCAACGCCTTCATCGTACTTCTTTTCTTCCTTCTCTTTTTCTTAAAAGGACTCTTTTCCAAAAGAGTTGTGGTCACTTTTGTTTGTATTTCTAGATGTCCTAGAGGAAGCAATTGAGCATCAGAATTCTCTAAACCAGCCACGACTTCAATGGAAATATTTGGATTGCCGTTTTCTACGTCTCCATGCTTGTTATCCAGCAGGCTTGGATTTGAGGGAACATTGTTCTGATCCATGCTACAAGGGTCAACTTTTTTGTCCAACGCCTTCATCCCACTTCTTTTCTTTCTTCTTTTTTTCTTTACAGGACTCTTTTCCAAAAGAGCTGTGGTTGATTCTGTTTGTATTTGCAGATGTCCTAGAAGAGGCAATTGTGCTTCAGAATTCTCTAAATTAGCAACATCTTCAACGGAACTTTCTTCACTTTTAGGAGCCTCCAGATTTTTCAGCATTTGACCCAACCTTTGCTGTCTTACCTTTCTGTTAGCCTTCTGCCTCGCCCTTTTTCTTTTTTTCTTGGATATCAATTCTGCACTCTTCATAATAGAATCTTCAGTTGAAAGTACGTCCATTTAGATATGCAGAACTTTAAGGAGTGCACCTGATGAATCACTTACAACAACAAGCCAGAGTTTGTCAGTTATGCAAGGACCTCCAACTTTAACTCAAGCATAGTTCTATTCAAAAGGTGGATTAACAATGACAGCAATTGATTGATTAGAGTTTAAAAGTTATCCAGATTCACAAACCACAAGTTATGAAGAAAAAAATTATGAAAAGAAAAGGAGAGATTTAAATTTTGGAACGGAAAATTAACAAAAAGTAAACCCTGCACGGCTGCACATATTTGACCTTGAGCTCGAGAAAAAGGGAAATGTGACTCTTCGTGCACTAATTTCATGAACTATTATCTTAAGCGTCCATTTTGATCGGCCAGATTTAAGTGGTATCCTAGATCAGTTGATCGATTTTTTTTAAAAACCGTGGTGTCCGTACTAGCTTGCGCGTGCACCTTGTCTAGTTCCACTGGGTACTGGGTAACTCCACCAAGGCTTAGACAAGGCTTAGACAGATGGAAGAATCACCTAGTGTTTTTGCCTCCGTTGGGATCATCTTAGATCAACTGATCTTGATCACTCAAACACAAATTGATCTTTATCACTTAAATACGAAAAGACTGGTTTGTCTATGATATTAGTGATAGTGGAAAAATAAAGTATTGGTTGAAAAAATAGGTCGATAGAGTAAACATCACATCATAATTCTGAGTTTAGAATGCTGTGATTGGTCCAAAGGGCGGATCACAGACGGATTTCTTGGTTATCAAAAAAAAATAAAAATTCTGAATTTCAGAACTTGAAGGTTGTGACAATGGTATGCTAATGGAATGGCATATATTCGGGGACCTCCCAAAATGGAAAGAGTATCATTAAATTTGGACATAGGGAATTATTATCAACCATTTATAATTTTAGTTATGGGACTAGCAACTTTTCTTATTGTAAAGTCTGAGGTCTATTTCCGTCTTACTGATCCAGAAGAGAAAAGAGTAACTAGTGTTCTATAAAAAAAATTTTAAAAAAATCCTCATCATTATTTAAATATCATAGACATGAACATTTACTAACTTCTAATTTTTTTATAACCAGGGGTCAATGGCACAAGGTTCGAAACTAAGCAGATAATGGGCTTGACCCTCTACCCTTCTCCAACATATGCAAATTTATAATTATTTGACAAATTTCTTTTGTTTAGCCATTTAATGTAGGCAATTAACATAATCAAAACTACTCTTGTTTACCCTATCACAGAGCTCTGTCTAGTTAAATTGAAAATTTTACAGCATTTGTCTAAGTTAATAATTTCCCATAATTTATGACATACATAACTGAGGCATGATTATTCGATGACTAATTGTGTTATGTCTTGAAGTTGAGTCTTTGCAGTAACGTTTACCTCTCTTTCCAATTTACCCAAACTGCAGATTTTTAAGTTCCAGACCAACATTTTAAACACAAGTTAAATATGGACACACAAAATGGGATAAAGTTAGAAGTACAAAATTCACCATATTCATAAAATTGATTAATAATACTTCAGAGTGGATCAATAAAAGGCCACAACTTTGTACCAATTTGTCACATGAAAGTAAATAAGAATGCAGATTAACACACAAGCAAAACAAAGAACTAAAAAGATCAAATTTTGAGCCTTTCTTAATACAGCAGAAGCAGACACGAAGAAATTGAAACCATAAAAATCCTATTCTACCATTACAAGTCATGTGAAAAAAAAGTAGGGTTTATTGGTCATATGAGAAACATATATTTGGAAGACAAGAGAAGATGGAGATAGATATAGAGCATAGAAAAGAGAGGAATGTACAAACACTATTCGCCGGGGAAGGAGATTGCGGAAGTTCGCCGCCGACGGAAAGCGGTGATCGTTCGATAGACTCCGGTGTCGTTTTAAATTGGCGGGCTGGATTCGGAATTTTGGGTCCAAGTAAAGAATATCCATTTGTCGTGCGCCATAACTGCTAGAAAATATCTGGGCCGGGATTCTGGGCTCTTTGTCAGCGGTATCTTTTGAGGCCCATATTTGAAATCTACTAAAAAGGTGATTTTAATTGAGAAAATTTTAAAAATAACAAATATAATAATAATAATAATAGACATAATAAGACTCTATAGTTATAGTTTCGATAAATGTGCTCCGTAGCTATAGTTGTTGACACCCAATTTTGGCCTAACATTTTCAAAATTCGTAACTTTTAAGTTTTATTTATGTAATAGTTCAAAATAAAATTTTCATAATTTTAAATAAGTTTATCGATAACTATCCTTATTTATCAAAATTTAGAATTTTTTATCAGTTAATTTTAAAATTGTATTTTAAATGTCATTAGTTACGTTAATTATATTTTTTTAATATTCATTTTATTTGTTACATTTGTTAATATTCATTTTGATATTTTGCACAGTCTAGAAATTAATTCAAATACGGATAAAATTTGCATACACAGATTGACCGATGATTTTGGGCCACAATCCCAAGCCCACAATTTGAACTCATTGCATAATTATTTTCCTATTTAAGTTATTGATTTGGTAAAAAATGAAGGGGTGTGGGATAAAATTTTAGGGGGTAATTTTCAGAATTTTGAGTTTTTGGAAATTTCTCGAAGTGTTCATAATTTTTCGGTGACAAGCTCACCGGAGTTCTGCCGGAATCCGGCGAGTCCACCACCCCTCGGCCGGAAAAAACTCCAAAATTTACCATTTCTTCCTTTCACTCTCTTCTACATAAATCCGCAAACCATTCATCCTTATCCATAGTCAATCCGCAAACCATTCATCCTTATCCATAGCCAAACTCTGGAGATATAAGAAAAACCAAACATAAATCTTCACTTTTTTCTTTAGATTTAAGAAGTTCCAGTCATCCCCATCCTAAACTCTTACTGTGGATCCCAACTGAATTCATTTTTATTTTATTTTTTCAAATTATGATTTTGAGTCTTTATTTGTCTTGATTTAGTCGTTGTTCTTATGTTTTTGTTCATATATAATTGCTTTTAATTTATTTAAATTAACTTCATGCATTTTTTCAAAATGTTTCCAGCAACTTGGGGTTGTTATTTTGGGTTGTTTTTGATATTTATGTTTAGTTTGGATTATTTTTATTGTTGGCTTGTTATTTTCTATTATTATATTATTGGATTAATTTTTAATGACTATAGTAGCTTTTCAGTGATTGTGTTCTACTTTTATTTCATCTTGGCAAATTCGTGAATCGGTATAGTAGGTTCAGTTATTGTTTGTTCACTGTTTACACTATTGTTCTCATTTTGTTCGTTATTTGTTGATTGCACACATTTTTTTTAAAAAAAGATTGTTTTTAATTTTTCCAGTGGCTAAGTTATTGTTATTTAGTTATCATAAGCATTTTGTTATGTTGTTATCACTCGGATGTTGCATCTTAAGTTAAAATTGGCCGATGAAGATATTACCGTCGATTTCTTTGGCCTTTCATATTAATAAGACGGGTTTATTTTTAAGTTATTATTTGAATAGTTTCATCTGCTATGGAGGCTGCGGTTTGTATATTTCACTTACGAATATACAAGAACTCCGTTTGTATGTTTCGTTTGCCAATGTACAAACAGGGTAATTTATTATGAATTTTTCATAAATCGTATACAAATAGCTAGGGTAAACATATATAAAATTCTGGATTTAAGCTATCATAAACTGAATTACACAAATTCTTGATTCATACAAATCAGACGAATTATACAAATCAGACGAATAATAATAATTGGGGAAACTGTAGCCATAAATTACAATTTTCTTAAATTGTAGCTATAGTACTTAATATGGGCTAAATGTTTGTTGTTCTGATTAATAATCCCTTTTTAATTTGAGACAAGTTATATAATTAGGCAAAAGTGTGATATGTATTTACAATATAGTAATACACCACCGTAGTTTGAAAGAATTACAATTTATAATTATAGTTAGGGATTTGTAGCTAATTTCTCTCCCATCTCTCAGTTGCTTCCCTCCTCTTTCCTCTCTATGCGCACTCTAACTCTCTTCTCTCTGTCATCTCTCACTCGGCTCTTTCCTCTCCCTGTCATCTCTCTCTCCAGCACACATATCTTTGTCTTTTTTCTTAATACAATTGATTATATAAATCAAATATTAACAGTCGATTATACAAATAGAAATAATAAGTGTCAACTATACAAACCATTTTTTGTGATACATAATACAAATACACATATATTCTCTAACACAACATTGATGCAAATTATAACCATCAATTATATAATTACAAATATTGAATTTGATACGACTGTGATACAATTTATTCATTGATAGAAAGTGTATTGGGATACAAATTGTGTTCGTCAATACAATTGATACGCATTAATATAAATGATAATAATTAATTATACAAATACAAATGTTGAACTTGATACAAAATTGATTCAATTGTGTAACATCTCGCAATTTGAAATAACTAAGAAGAAGCTAATAATTGGAAATAGTCATTTTTGGAAATAATGAAAATCTAGAAATTTGTTTAAGTTAGAAAAAATGAGTTTTTGGTCAACTTCAAATGACCATAATTCCTAGCTCAGGATGAGTTAGGTGTACTTCCAGATATGGTTGGAAATCTCTTGGAATGATCTTCCCAACGCCACCAAGTTTGCGTGATTTCGAGTTCGTATGAGTAAGTTATGCCCTTTGGAAGTTGGGTTGTTGGATTAAGAAAAGTCAAAATCCGGATTTTTGAAGGGTAGTTTGGTCTTTTCCTTACCCTTTTATTTTAATTCATTTTTGGTAATTACTTGAGGGTCTAAACTGAACGTAGTCAATTTACGCTTTTGGAAAAAGAGTTAGGGTTTTGAGAGAAGAGAAAAGAAGAGGAGAAACGAGGAGAGAGAAGAAGAACGTTCAAGATTCATCGAGATTAGCTTGTGGATTTCGTCGGGGGTGATCCCTACAAGGTATGTGAGATCACATAGCGTTGGGTTAGTTCACCCACGCGCCAAGCATGTTTAAATCAGCGTATTTTCGTCCTAAAAAGATTGAGAATTTGATGTTCTTGATAGTTGTTCTTGAATTGATTTTGTTCTTGAATATGAGTTGAGATTAAAGAGTTTCTTGATGTGAAAGTGTTGTTTCCTTGACTTGTTTGGGTTAGATTTTGTTTATATGATTTGGGTACATAAATCTAAAGTGAATTTGAGAAAAGAAATCGATTTAAAACGATTTAGGATCAGAAAACGAGATCAAAAGTTTGTCAGATTTTCTTGCCTAAGGATCAGGTTGGCGCGACGCACCCCCATAGCGCCAAGAGGTCTGGCACGGTGCACCAGCAGTGCACCAGATTTGAGCCTCAGTAAGTTGGGGTTGGCGCGCCTGGGATGCGCCCAAAATATCATTTTCCACCAGTTTTTCATCGTTTAGCCTATTTAAGTTATTCTAAAGTGTATTAACACTTTCCATTGATTCTAACTACTATAAATGACTTCTAAACATCTAGAAATCATCCATAACATGAATCATAACCTTGAATCCATAAATTCAAATTCAAGAAAAGTTAAGAGCCAAGTCTAGGAAGTTCTTCGAGTCCTTTCAAGAAGTCTTTTGCAAATGCTTTTAACTTTGTTTTAAAGACTTGAAGTTCAAGTTGAGTAAAGAGTAAAGAGTAAAGATTGAAGTTCATTTCTTCAAAAGTATATGGGAACTAAGTATT